>JAOXYA010009420.1:0-14103 GCA_028565675.1 Sorex palustris | reverse complement strand
GGGAAGGTGTAATGGTGGTGGGATTGGTGTTTGAATATTAAATGTAATCAAATATTGTGACCTACCTCTTTTTATTAGCACTGTTCTCTCATTGTTCATCAATTTGCTCGAGCAGGCACCAGTAATGTCTCCATTGTGAGACTTGTTACTGTTTTTAGCATATCAAATACACCCTGGGCAGCTTGCCAGGCTCTGCCATGAGGGCGGGATACTCTTGGTAGCTTGCCAGGCTCTTCAAGAGAGACGGAGGAATTGAACCCAGGTCGGCTGCGTGCAAGGCAAACACCCTATCCGCTGTGCTATCACCGATTGAACTACCTTATAAAACAAAAATTTAAAAACAACAACAACAACAACAACAACAGCAAAGTGGAAGGGCCCTGGCTTTTTGATGCCTGTTGCAGCGTCCCCTTGAGAATGTTTGTGTGAGAGGACACAAACAGGTGCCATTTCCATAGAATGTTTCCCTCTGCCAGGCTCATGGTATGCGGGTTATTCCTGGCTTCTGTGCACCGGGCCACGCTTGCTGGGCTCTAGCCGGGAGCTGCTCGTGAATTTCTCAGTTTGCAAAAACTGGAACTATCTTGTTCTGATTTCCAGGAGAGGAGAATGATATCTTCTGTCCTCTGCCTCTCCCTTCTTTTCAGTGCTTTGCCTTGATTTTATGTATAACTCTGTTGTGTTGGGGGCACCATGCCTTCTCACCTTCCCCAAGCACATAAAGGCAACTGGTAGGGGGTGTGGGCTGAAGGAAGGGGTGGGGGACAATTTGGAGCCCAGGCAGAGCTGACTGAGGCCTTGCGAGGACTAATACAACTAGAAGGCACAGTGAAGCGCTTCTCTCGGTTCGAGATAGGAATTTAAATTAAACCTCATTTAGCTGGGCGCTCCCTTTTGATTTATCGGCAGATGCCTCTTGCTGTTTGAGCCTTGTTAAATTGCTAGCAAACACTTCACTGACCAGCTGTTCCTATTAAGCTGAAATGGCGCTGCCGAGCGGGGTCAATCCCTGTGCACTTTCGATGGTTCTTCTCTCTGGTCCCCGTGGAGCAGCGGCAGGGAGGGCATTATATCCCCTGCACCCTGGCTAATGGCGATGAGGAATTCTTATGCCGCTGGTGTGTGGGAGCGGGGGGTAGCTGGCCTGGTTGGGACCCGCAGTGCTCTGTTCTGCCAGCCGAACGGCTGAGACCAAGTCCCGATGCCAAGCCCTGGGGGTTAATGGCAGGTTGGTAATTGCCCCCCCTAGATAAATAAGCCCAAGTCACGCAGCGTTTTCTCTCCCCCATTTGCCAGCCAGGGATATGGCTTGGAGGAGCCAGAAATGGCTTGATAAAGGCCAGGGGGGACTGCTCACTCGAAGCACAGGGCCCAAGGACCCCTTGGTGAGAAGGCCAGGCCGCAGCTGTTGATGACCCTTCCCTTGGGAATGAGAACATCCCCTCGTCCTTGGGATGGGCAAGCCCCTGTACTGGGGCCAGAGCAAGATTCCTCCAGCCCGGTGCCTCCACCCCTGCCCTGTGCCATGTAAAAGCTGCTCCCAGCCCCGAGTCTGACATGAGTTCTGAGAGTGTGGCCATCTGTCTGGCTCTTGGTCTCTGCACTGTGTCCCTTGGTCCCTAGGGTACCTTTGCACCCTCCTGTCCTCTGTGCTCACTCCCATTCCTTTCTCCCAAACCAGATCCCATGAGGCCAGGTGCAACTGTGTCCCAGGGACTGAGTAGGAGCCAGAATGGCCCTTGAAGTGAGCTGAGAGCCTGACCCTGGTCAGGGTTCTGGGGGCTGCTGTCCTGGGATCCAGACAGTTCCTGCTTCCCAGTGCTTGGTGGCTGGACATGGTGGTGGTGGTGATACGCAGCCCCTAAAGAACGTAGGAGGCCCTGAGTTATTTGTCTGTTTCTTTGGTTCTTGTGCCTCATAGCACAGGCCTCACTGTGGATTGAACTGCTTCAGCAAAATGTCTCAGGGGCAAAGTGGAGACAATGCCTGTGGGTGCAACCCTCCACCCCTGCAGCTGGGGGTAGGGGAGGCGGGAGGTGTCTCTGCAAGCTTTGGGGGACCAGTGGCCCTGTCCTGGGCCCCACTCAGAAACCCACAGTCTCTTTTTTTTTCCCAGTCACACCCGGTGATGCACAGGGGCTACTCCTGGATCTGCACTCAGGAATCACTCCTGGTGGTGCTCAGGGGACCATATGGGATGCTGGGAATCGAACCTGGGTTGGCTGTATGCAAGGCAAACGCCCTACCCGCTGTGCTATCTCTCCAGACCCTTCTTTGGACTTCTTGCCGTCTGAATATGCTACTGCTCGTAGAAGGTGTTTCACCAGTTTTTTGTTTTGGGGGCCACACTCAGCAGTGATCAGGGCTAACTCCTGGCTTTGTGCTCAGGGATCACTCTTAGCAGGGCTCCGGGGACCAGATGAGGTGATTGAACCTGCATCAATCACATACAAGGCAAACTCTTGACCCGCTGTGCAAGTTGCTTTGGCCCAGCATCACCTAGATGTGTGTCTGTGTGTGGTCCCGGAGATGGAACCCAAGGGTTTATATATAAAGTGAACAGTCTCCCCAGCCCTTAATTGCCTTTGTAAGTCAACCTCAGTGGACAACTTGGCCAGGGCCTTGTCCAGGATGCACAATAGTGACAGCCTATGCGTTCTCTGTTAGACTAACACATATGTGGGAGTACTTAAAAGAGTGTTTAGCCAAAGATAACGAATAAGGCCAATGTTCATTGGGAATAGAATCTGAAAAATGTATACAGATTCAAGGAGTGTGTGTCTGGTGGCATATTGCAGGAGGGAATGTTTACTCTTTGCAAAGTGACCTAGAAAGGATTCAGCAGAGAGAGAAATTAAGTATGGCTTCAGTAGAAGGGTTTTTTCCATATGATGACATAGATAATAGTTAAGGCACTTGACTCAAACGAACAAAGGAAAATGCTTATCGGTAAGCTGCGTGACCAGTACGACACAAACCAGCCTGTAAAGGCTCTGATGAAATGAAGTCATTCGTGTTTGTATTTGATGGCATTGACGTCAGAGGAATGGCAGGTGAAGAGAGCTGGGGTTTGGACGTGAGAGGTTCCTTGAAATAAGCTGTGAGAAGAGCTGAGCCAGAGCCCCAGGGCGATCTGTGTGGATACACAAGCAGTGTCACAACGGCTGGGGAAGTTTACACTGAATAGAAGCACATGCTAGATCAAGAGAAGGTTACTTCCGATCAAGAAAATCTTAAAGGGGCTAGAGAGGTCATACAGCAGGTGGGGCATTTATTTGCCTTGCATGCAGCCGACCCTGGTTCAATCCCCAGCATCCCATATGGTCCTCCAAACACTGCCAGAAGTAACCCCTGGCCCCCAAAAAAGGTCTTCAAGGTGTTAGAAGCGTTTTGTTTACACAGGACCCAGGTAAAGATCTTAACTTGAGTTTTACATAAGAACATAAAACCACATTGGTGGACCAGAGCGATAGTATAGCGGGTAGAGCGTTTGCCTTGCACGCAACTGACCCGACATTCTTTTTTTTTTTTTAACTTTTTAAAAATTATTTATTTATTTTTTGCTTTTTGGGTCACACCAGGCAATGCACAGGGGTTACTCCTGGCTCTGTACTCAGGAATCACCCCTGGTGGCACTCAGGGGACCATATGGGATGCTGGGAATTGAACCCGGGTCGGCCGCGTGCAAGGCAAATGCCCTACCCACTGTGCTATTGCTCCAGCCCCTGACCCGACATTCTTATATGGTCCCCCAAGCACCACCAGGAGTAATTCCTGAGTGCAGAGCCAGGAGCAACCCCTGAGCATCTCTGGGTGTGACCCATAAAGCAAAACAACAACAACAAAACCATATTGTGCCCAAGCTTTCATTTCCTCTTCTGTTAAAAACTATTTGTCATATATAGAAAGCAGCTTTGCATAGCTAAATAATGGTGGCACGCAACTACAGACTTCCCTTTCCTAGTGTCTTAGGACTCCACTCTGTGGTTTCCGAGAACTGTCATCGTCCCCTGGAGTGAAAAAAAAAAAGTCTCCTGTTTGAGGGAATTTACTCCTCTCACTGCATCCAACATCGCAGTTCATACAACATCATAGCTTTTGACAGATGTGGCTGAATGAATCATAGTCTCTTGCTGCTTGACGTTGGTGACCCTATTTTCACAAGGAAAATAATGGCTAAGGAATAATTTTGTTTTGTTTTGGGGCGACACGCGGCGGCTGAAGGCTTCCTCCTGGCTCTGCGCTCAGGGATCATTCCTGGCGGTGCACAGGAGGACCAAGTGAGGTGTCAGGGTTAGAAGACATGGCCTGTGTTCTACCAGCGAGTCAGCCAGTAGTACTGTAGGGGAGGGGCAGTAGTCCTGTGGTCAGGGATCTCCTGGCCATCCTGAGGGGACCTTGTAGTGCTGGGGATTGAATCTAGGCTCCCAGCCCTTTGAGCCATCTCCTTGACTCTCTTTCCTTTTTATTTATTTGTTTATTTTTGGATTTGGGGCCACACCCAGCATTAGTTCTGTACTCAGGGCTCACTCTTGGCTGTGCTCACTGGACCTTGCAGTCCCCGGGGACAAATTCCAGCCTCTTGGATGCCAGGCATGAGTTTAGCCTGTTAAGTGGTCCCTCTGGCCCTCTTTTTTCCTTCTTAAAGAAGACTTGAAAATCTTGGTGAGGAAACAATATCAACCATTTATTTAGAATATTAAATTTGAGAATCTGGTGTGACTTGACCTTTGTATACCTGGAATACAGTTGTTAAGACTAAGGCTGGAAAGACACATTGGAATTAAGTTTGGGGAGACTTAAGCGTCTAAGATGCTATTCTGTTGGGAATGAAGAGAAAGGGCCCATGGAATTTGTTTTGTTTTGTTTTAAGGGTCACACCCAGTGGTGCTCAGGACTGACTCCTGGCTCGGAACTCCTGGAGTGCTCGGGGGACCATTTGGGATGCTGGGGATTGAACCCAGGTGGACTGTGTGCAAGGCAAATGCCCTCCCCACTGGATTATCACTCCAGCCCTGGGCCCAACGATTTCAAGCAGGGAGTGCTGTGGTTGAAGTGATGCTTTAGGGAGAACAATGAAAAGTGGTTCAGTGCTGTAGTGTAGCTGACAGGCAAAGTTGGGATAGTGGCAGAAAGGTAATGTTTGAAGAGACAGAGCTATTTTTTTTTAATTTTTGTACTTTTAAATTTATGGTTGGTTTTTGGTTTGTGAGTGCTCAGGGATTACTCCTGATTCTGTGCTCAGGAATTATTCCTGGCAGTGCACAAGGGACCATATGGGCTGCCAGGGATTGAACCCAGGTCAGTCACCTCTACAAAAGTGTTCATCCCCTCTCCCGCTCCCAAGCAAGGTAGTTTTTATTGAGTGATGGACTGGAGTGATAGCGTAGCAGGTAAGGGGCTTATAATCCTTGCTTCCCCCACAACCCTATATGGTCCTCTGAGCCCTGCAAAAGTGATCCCTGAGTGCAGAGCCAAGAATCAGCCCTCAGCACTGCTGGGTGTGGCCCCAAAGCAAAAAAAAAAAAAAAGAGTTTTTTTTATTGAATGAAACTTATTTAGAAAGCTGTGTGGAGAGAGAAAGGAGAACACTGACTTCTCCATAGTGGAAAACTCAGCAAGCAAAGATACAAAGAATCAGGCAAGCAAAATACAAGATAAATGTTCAGAGGAGAACACTAGGTTTGCGCAGACTCCATAGCTGATGCATAGCTCAGATTTAATCCCTGCAGAGGATTAAGGCCTAGTGGAGATGATGTCTTCAACCTGAGTGAAGGACAGAGAGCAGGGCAAGTACTGAGCAGATTCCAAGAGAAAATGAGTTTAGCTTTACACTTTCCGTTGGTTGAATTTGGGGAGAGAGAGGTCAAGATGGAAGTTGGTGATCTGAGAGCAGGGCATGTTCACGGGATTGTTGGAATTGCTATGTAACAGTAGGGGAGGAAGTTTCATCAGGTTCTAGAGATAGCTCAGGTACCCATTTACAGGAGCCTGTGATCAGGCCCCAGCACAGAATCTCCCCTTCATCCCTCCTATTTCCTGAGCCTGAGCACCTCTGGGAATGTTCCCCCTAACCTCCTTGCCCCTGTGCCACTCTAAGGGGGAAAAAAGTTTTAGTGCTAGAGAGAGTACAGCGGGTAGGAGGCTTGCCTTGCAAGTTGTCGAGCCCACGTTTAATTCCTGGCAGCTGCACGTGGCTCCCCAGACCCCGCCAGGAGTAATGCCTGAGCACTGCCAGATGTCGCCCAGAAACAAACAAATCTGGCAGACTTGCTCTGAAGTTGGAACTCTTTGTTAATATGTGTATTTTCTGTACACAGCGAGGAGGGCAGTATGGGAAGCATTCCATAGGTATCATTCTGTTTTCGAAATGAGACTTGTAAGCCAAGAATGGTAGTGACCGTTGACATTGAAAGAAGCCAAGGACAGAATCTTGGTAAACATCTGCATTCTGGGAACTGCAGAACTTCTGGGAGAACAGGAAAGTCAGGAGAGCACCAGAAAAAGTTCGAGAGAGGATGTTTTTAGAGGTAGTTTGAGGAGAAGAGTACTAATAGGAAGAGCAATAATGTATGCAGAGGGTTTTTTTTTTTTTTGGTGGGGGGGACCCATACCATGTGGTGCTCAGGGCTTACTCCTGACTCTGTTCTTAGGGTTCACTCCTGATGGGCTTGTGGGGGACCCTAGTGGGTGCTGGGGATTGAACCCAGGTTGTCTGCGTGCAAAGCAAGTGTCCTACTCGCTGTACTATTGCTCTGGCCCCTGTATGCAGAACTACAGCTAGTGGTGTTGGCAGCATCCGGGGGCCACTTCAGCCATGCTCCAGCTGCACAGTGTGGGCTGGCAGTGTGGTACTTGGTCAGCAATGCTGAGATGGGGCTCTGGTGGGGTGGGGGCGGGTGGTATGTGTGCAGTGTCAGGAATTGAACTTGGAGCCACTCACGTTTGGCCCAAATTGAACTTGGGGCCACTCATGTTTGGCCTGTGTTCTCATTCTTGGAGCTATTCCTCTACCCCGGGGTGTGTGGGGGGTGGTTTTTGTTTTCCATCTAGCTGGAGAGACCCTGTGTGGGCATGAACCCGAGCTGCTGCAGCGGAACACACGCATAGTCTGTTGAGTGCGCTCTAATCCTCAAGGCAGTTTTTGTTAAAGTTTTAGATTTTTTTTCTGGGGGCCACACCTGGAAGTGCTCAGCACTTACTCCTGGCTTGGTTCTTGGGGGTCACTCCTGGCCAGATTGAAGGGTGCTGGGGACTGAACCTCAGCCACATGCAAAGCAAGCACCCTTCCCTGTGTGCTGTCGCCCCATTGACAGTCCTCTTTTTCCCTGCTTACTAAATCGAGCCCAGTTGTTTGACTCCTCTTTACACTTTCTAAATCACACTAAAGGTACAGGTTGAAACATAAGATTCACAGATCTGGAAGGATTTCCTTGTAGGCATTTTGATTAATACCTGTTCAGTAGCTAGTAGAGTGTTTTTGTTGTTGTTTGGGTCACGCTCAGCAATGCTCAGGGATTACTCCTGGCTCTGCATTCAGGAATCACTCCTGGCAGTACTCAAAAGACCATGTGGGATGCAAGGCAAATGCCCTCCCTGCTGTACTATTGCGCTGGCCCGGTAGCCAGTAGTGTCTAATTAAATCTCATTTCTACACTTTGAAGAAGCTCTTGACAAATAATTATTTTTCTTATTTGCCTGTTCTGATCCCAAGAGACAAGGCAAAAGATTTTGTCCACTATTTTTAGAGAAAAACAGTGGTCAGAATTTAGCTGAGTCCATTAGTTTCCAAGTGTTTTGGCTGCAACCAGAAGAAGTTAATAAGTAAATGTATCAGAAATATCCCCATTAATACCAAACATGTTTGATTAAGGAAAAAAAAATTTTTTTTAATCGCACCTGTCAGTGATCAAGGGTTACTCCTGGTTCTGCACTCAGAAATTACTCATGTCAGGCTTGGGGGACCAATTGAGTGGCTGGGAATCAAACCTGGGTTGGCCACATGCAGGGCAAGAACCCTATTTGCTGTACTATTTATCATTCTGGCCCTAGGGAAGTTTTTCTTTTCCAGTGCTGGAGCTCAAACCCAGGCCCTTACACATGTAAGGCAGGCACTCTTACCTCTGAATCACCTCCTCAACTGCAATGAAAGAATTTTTTCGTTGTGTTCTTGGATACCAAGATACATATATTTCTCCCTCCCATTTTAAAAGTAGAAGAAAGGCTTAGGAGAAGAGATTTCATTTGCCCTGTGGTATAAAGCTAATAAGAAACCAAGCCCATACTAAAAACGTATACCTTCTTTCTCCTTTAAAATGGGGATAGTAGTCTATCGACTAGTCCTGAGAAATAGAATGAATGTTCCTTCTCATTGAGCCTAGAACATGGTCGGTGGGAGAGTGAGAAGGAAGTTGACAATGTCCAGGCCATTCTAAGCTGTAGCTGTGTTTCTGGCCAAATGCAGATACACTTAAGAAAGTGAGCATTTCGGGGCTGGAGTGATAGCACAGCGGGTAGGACGTTGCACGTGGCCGACCATGTTCAATCCCCAGCATCCCATATGGTCCCCTGAGCACCGCCAGGAATGATTCCTGAGTGCAGAGCCAGGAGTGACCCCTGAGCATCGCCAGCCAGGTGTGACCCCTCCAAAGGAAAAAAAAAAAGAAAGCATTTCTCAGTTCCCAGATGACTCCTTTTGTTGTCATGTAGGATGCCAGGGATCAAATCTAGGTTGGTCTCATGCAAGACTAGCACCATACCTGTTTGTTGTACTACCACTCTGGGACAGGGGCCAGATAAAAGCAAGACATATTTGGGACCGGAGCGATAGTACAGCGGGAGGGCGTTTGCCTTGCACGCAGCTGACCTGGGTTTGATCCCCGGCATCCCATATGGTCCCCCGAGCACTGCCAGGAGTAATTCCTGAGTGCAGAGCCAGGAGTGACCCCTGAGCATTTCTGGGTGCGACCCAAAAAGCAAAAAAAAGCAAGACATATTTCTGTGTATAAGTTAGTATCTGAGCTGTGGAAGCAAGCACATATTAACGGATGTCATGTGTCACTCATATCCCAAATAACTTAAACATTTAAAAACTTGGGGCTGGAGTGACAGTACAGTGGGTAGGGCACTTGGCTTGCATGCAGCCCCCTGGGTTCCATCCCCAGGACCCAGGATTGATCCCCAAGTGCAGAGCTAGGAGTAAGCCCCGAGTGCTGCCCCAAACTAAAATTAAACAGAAGTGCTCTCCGGGTTGCTTTGTGTGCAGGAGATCCAGGTTCCATCTCCAGCTCTGCACGCTCTCTCAAGCACACAGTTATGGGGAACAGCCACCAAGTAGGGTTGGGAGTAGACCTGGAGCACTGCCAGGTGTGTGTCTCAAACAAAAAACAAAATCATTCTGATATATGAGGAGGAAGTATAATTAGTAAACTACTGGGTTGTATTTCATTTCCTTACAGAAGGAATATAGATAAAAGCAAGACATATTTTTGTGTACAAATTAGTATCTGAGCTGCTGAAGCAAACACATGAAAGTAGTATGCAGTTCTGAAGCGGAAGAGGTGTACATTTTCTGTGTCTAAGCTCTTCCTGGAAGAAGTTCGGCATTATGTTTCAAAAGCCTGCACAGGGGCCGTAGTGGTAGTACAACCGGTAGGCACTTGCCTTGCATGAGGTTTCACTTGATTTGCCCCCCCCCCCCCCCGCATTGTCTGTGATCCCTGAAGCACCACTCAGGAGTAATTCCTGAGCACAGAGCCAGAGGTAACACCTGAGTGTTGCCAGGTCTCTGGCCAAAAACAAAACAAAAAAAAGAACAAAAAACCCCCAAGCCTGGTACATACGTTTTTGAATAAAGAACCAAGAAATAAACCAGGGCCTGGAGCGATAGTACAGCAGGTAAGGCACTTTCCAACCCAGGTTTGATCCCTAGCATCCCATATGGTCCCCTGAGCAATCTCAGGAGTAATTACTGAGTATCACCTGGTGGATGATTCAAAAACGAAACCTCTCCTTTCCCCTGGGGAAAAAAAATATCCTAAGACTATTGTGCTTTTGGGCTCTTTGTTCTAAAGTTTTCAGGCTAGGAAATTTTACCAGAGGAACAGTGTTGTTTTTTTTTTTTTAATTTGGTTTTGTCTTGTTATTTTATTTTAATTTTATTTTGTTTCTACTTTTTTTTTTCTTTTTGGGTCACACCCAGCAATGCTCAGGGTTACTCCCAGCTCATGCACTCAGGAATTACTCCTGGCAATGCTCGGGAGACCATATGGGGTGCTGGGGATTGAAACCAGGTTGGCCGCGTGCAAGACAAACGCTCTACCTGCTGTACTATCACTTCGGCCCTGTTTTTATTTTTTGCAGTCCTGGGGAATTGAACCCAGGGTCTCACAGGCATTAGGTATGTACTTCTCAAAAACACTGAGCCATATCCCTGCCCTTGAGAAGAAAAGCTTTTTAAACAACATAATCATTGAAAATCATTTTCTCTAGATGCTAACAGTAGGGGAATACTTATTTTTAGTAAGGAAAATCTGCGTGATATTGTACAGATATTTACATTAATATAATGTGAAGACTGATTACAGACAAAACATGTCACAACATTAAGTATAGTGAGGTATAAAATTCTACTTACTATTCATAACTTAGCACAATTGTACAGAAACATGATTAGAGACGAAACAGAAACTTGACTAATGGAATAAACTAGGAAAGAGAGAATTTACAGTTATCCCTCTTGCTTAGGGGTCAGGGAGCTCCCAAGGACTGCTGATGGGGCTGACAGGCCACTTGGGATCATACTCGCCTCACTGGATTCTTAGGCCTGTGGTACCAGGAACCAGCAGGGCCACACCCAGTGCTGCTATGTGGCCATGTGTCAGAGTAGTCATCTGTGGCCAGGGTTAGGTATATAATCCCTCAAAGCTCTAAACTATCTACAGAACCCCTGGCTTGCTTCTTTGTGTTTGCTTTTTATTTTTGAGTCACACCCAATGGTGCTAAAGAACTTAATTCTTGACTCTGCGGTCAGGGATCACTCCTTGCCAGTGCTCATGCAAGCAAGTGCCCTACCTGTTGTACTGTTTTTCTGGTTCATGTCCTGTCCTATCCTATCCTGTCCTGGTCCTGTCCTGTCCTGTCCTGGTCCTGTCCTGGTCTGGTCCTGTCTTGTCTTTCATACCCTCATAGGGGTTTTGTACTCCTTGCCACTTGTTTGAAATTTTTTTTTCTTTTTGGGTCACACCCGTCCTGTCCTGTCCTGTCCTGGTCCGGTCCTGGTCCTGTCCTATCCTGGTCCTATTCGGTCCTGTCCCATCCCGTCCCGTCCTGTCCTGGTCCGGTCCTGTCCGGTCCTGTCCCATCCGGCAATACTCAGGGGTTACTCCTGGCTCTGCACTCAGGAATCACTCCTGGCGGTGCTTGGGGGACCATCCAGGATCCCGGGGATTGAACTCGCTGTACTATCGCTCCGGCCCCTATTTGAAGTACTTGGTATCTTCGTGTGCTGTTGTTTTCTCTTTTCCTTGTTTTAGATACAGCCCTTCTCCTCTCTGCCTCAAAAAATTCTCAGTTTATGGTAGTGGGACTTACTGAAAAGTAAGTGGATGACCAAACTGAGCCATGATTTAATAGGACAGGAAATGGGGCAAACTTAAATGATTGACATGGAGTGTTTCTGCAGCCACTCTCTCACCTCAGGGACTTCTTCCCAGTTGCCTGTCTCGGGCTCCCGTCTGCTGCCATGTTGCTCGAATTCCTTTTCCCACACTTTCTCTCACCTATTCCCACTTCGGTGTCCTTCTCAGCACCCCACTCCCGACTCGTTTCAGGCTACTTTTGTGTTGACAGCAAAAGAAGTGTTTCCCCCTGGAATTCCTCGGAAGCGTAGATTTCTTTGTTTAGAAGGTTGCTTTGATGAGTGGGCGAGCCTGGTGGATTGACTCAAAGCTTCAGAAGATTGGAGTGGGGAAAGCCTGGGGAGCAGCAGAGCCGCCTCAGCAAGACGAAGCAAGGCGGGGGCAGGTGCCACGTGCTTCATACACGCAGGGCCTGTTTTCTGCTGCCGTGGGGAGGGGGACACAATTGGTGAGCTCTGTGGAGATGACCGCCTCCTTCATTTACTTATTTTGCTTTTTTGGGTCACACCCGGCAATGCTCAGGGGTTCCTCCTGGCTCAGCACTCAGGAATGACTCCTGTTGGTGCTCAGGTGACCATTGGGGATGCTGGGGGTCGAACCCAGGTCAGCTCACATGCAAGGCAAATGCCCTACCCGCTGTATTACCGCTCCAGCCCCAGGCCAGTTATTTATAATAGCTGTGATGTCCATCTAGTTTTTTGTGTATCCTGGGGAATGTACAGTTAAAAGGAACAACAATGGGCCAAGTGGCCAACCGGGGTTTGATTCTGGCATCCCGTACTGCCAGGTGACCCCAAGCACAGAGCAGACTGCTAGGGGTGACCCCAGTCCTCCACCCCCAGAAGATGACATCATGAAGGGCTGGAGTGCAGGCTTTGTGTGCCAGATTTCTGGGTTCAATTCCTAGCACCACATGGTCCCCAAACACTGCACCAGGAGTGACCCCCTGATACCACCCAATGTCGGGGCACCCCGGGGTCGGTAAGACACTGATCCACGGATAGATTGGATAGATTTTTTCAGTAGATAGATTGTTGTTCCTGTCGCTGCCATTATTTTACTCCTGGCTCTGTATACTCAGGGCCAGTTCTGGAAGTGCTCGGGTAACCACATGTGGTGCCAGGACAGAACCAAGTAAGGTGCATGCAAGGCAGGCAGCTTAACCCTGTGCTGTCTCCTGGGCCCTGGACGGAGAGTGTGTGGAGCATTCTGTTAGTTTTGTTTTGGGGATACACTCTGTTGTCCTCAGGGCTTGCTCCTGGCTCTGGACTCAGATGTCCTTCCTGGGGAGGCTCAGGGAACCATGTGGGATGCCAGGGATGAACCTGGTCGGCCGTGTGCAAGGCAAGTGCACTACCCGCTGTACTGTCTCTCCAGCCCTGTGTTGAGCGTTTGAAGAGGTGACAGGACTGCCATCTGCTGTAGATGAAACTCAGGGAGGGAGCACCTAGGACGCGGGGACTGAGGGCGTTGCGAGGACCAGCCTATAGGGGTAGGAATGCTCTAAACTGTACAGAGGTCTGGGATGACCCTTTGGACTTCCTCGGGGGAGGAGGATGAGTAAGAATTAGGGTTAACTTAGAGGTATTCTTAGCTGGGTTGTTGGGGTTTTTCCCTAACGCCTTGAGCAGCCTGACTAGTGCCCGGGATGGTTACCAGTAGGGGTCTCTGTCTCTCTGGCTCAGGAGAAAGCCCGGCTCCTGCCGAGGATCCATGGGGCTGCTTCTGAGCTCACAGTCCCGAGGCCGGGAGCGCTGAGCTGTTCGGCTGCTTGTTCTTTGCTTTCGGGCCACTGCTCTAGCAGATGGCGTGGGCTGAAAACCATGCACGTTTGCTATTTTAGCATCCTGGCAGTCTTTTTTTTTCCCCCTGCAGACTTAGCACAAGCACACGCACATTTTGGTGTTTGTCGATCTTCTCTATTTCTCCTTTGTTCTTTCTGAGACTGTCTGCTGTGTGACTTCCCAACCTTCTGTGTTGTTTCACTCGTAAAAATGCTGCATTTTAGGGCCCAAGAGAGGGAACAAGAACAGTGAGAGATAAGAACAGCAGGCAGGGCAGGACGCTTGCCTTGGATGCACCAAACCTGGATTCCGATCCCAGGAACCCCATGTGGTTCCCTGAGCCCTGCCAGGAGCGATCCTTGAGCACTCAGCCAGGAGTTAGCCCTGAGCACAGCTGGGTGTGACCCCCAAAACCAGAAAAATAACTTAAAATTTTTTGTTTAAAAAAGTTGTATTTGCCGAGATCACTGGGAAGTCCAGATGGGGTAGGTGCCGCATGCCTCTTCTCCAGATGGAACCCTGGTGACCGTGAGCCTCTACAAGTACAGTTCGGGCATGCGGAAACCAGGACTTTTATTCCTGTCTTTTACCAGGCCATGTGACATCTCCTTATATACAAAGTGATCAGTGGAAAGTAAATCATCCAGCGTTTCTCCCTGAAAATCAGGCTTAACTCTTTT
>JAOXYA010009398.1:0-43079 GCA_028565675.1 Sorex palustris | reverse complement strand
GAGTTTGCCAGACTCTGCCGTGTGGGCAGGTTACATTCGGTAGCCTGCCATTTTGTCCAAAGTAAGAATGAGATAATTACTGATTAAGCGATTAAAAACAATCTCTCTCAGGGGCAAAGCGTGTCCAAACAAACAAACAAACAAACAAACAAAAAACAGGTGGAACCAGTTCTGATCATATGGTACCCAATTCCAAATGGTCATCCTTTTAAAGTGGTCCATATTCTTTCCATTCTTTTTGGTGTTCAAAATCCAATGCAAATTGGCTTATAGAGGTGTAACTCAGTGACCAGCCACTCGCTTTGCATGTGTGAGGCCCAGGCTTTGACACTGCACCGCACAGTTCTCTGAGTCTGTCTGCATGTGGCCCCTGAGCTAGGAATAGCCTCTAAACACTGCTGGGTGTTCTTAACAAAACAACCTAATTTGTACATTCTACTTATCCCAATTCGGATAAGCCACATATTGAGCGCTTAACACGCTACTTTCCACCGTTTCAGACAACAAGAGTCTAAGGGTTTAGCATTGGGAATTGTTATGGGCTTGAGGCTGTAAGCACCCTGCTTCTATAGCTGAAAATATAGAAAAAAAAAGTTATTGCAAGGAGAGGAGCTCCCAGAATGGGGACAGGAAGGGGGAGAGTGCCAATGCCAGGGTCCCAATCCCGAGGACATTTGTATGTGCTTTTGAGAGTGGTGATTCCTGTAGATCTGGGCTTGGTGAGGAAAAGACGCTTTTTAATCACCACCTGCTACACAGGCCAGAAAAATATCACAGCAGGTAAGGCACTTGCCTCTCACATAGCTGACTGGCATTCCCCTGAGCCAAGAGTGAGCCCTGAGCACAGCGCCAGGAGTAAGCTCTGAGCACTTCTGGGTGTGACTCAGAAACAAAACAAAATAAAAAAGCAAAACAAAACCACCCCCCAAGGGGTTGTGGTGTACATGCTTCGCACCTCGGAAGCCTGGGTTTGATGCTCAACACTACATGATGCCCCAAACACTGCCAGGAGTGACCCCTACATAGTTCCAGGACACTGTCAGGTGTGGCACTCCACAAGAAGTCAAAACACTTTCACCACCATCTCACCGAATGCGCCCCTTCTTCCAGCAGGCTGTGTTAGCCAGAATCAGTCTAGAAAAACCAGAACCACCCTGGGTATTTACTTTTTCAATTTGGGGGTGGCAGCGGGAGTCGGGCATTGTTCAGTCCTCAGGGCTGACTCTTGGCAGTGCTTAGGGGACCATGTGGTGCCAAGGATCAAACCTTGGCCTCGTGGATGCACAGCACAAGCTCAGCCCCTTTCTCCTGCCCAACTGAGTATTTCAGGTGGAGAGGATTTAACATAGGGGAGCAAGGGGTGGGGACCACAGGGAAGAACTGCTTTCATAGGACCCAGTTCTCCACTTGCTTCTGGAAACTCAGAACTCTGTCCCTAACGTTTTAACTCAGTGACACAGCATGTCTATAACGCAGTGGTGGGCCCTGTGGCTATTCAGCGGATGTATGAAGAAGTGAATGGATGTTCCTCCCTCACTGCCAATTTTGGGCACCAGCAAGAAGGAGCCCAGCTCTGCCTCTGGGCCAGAGACCTCTGTTGAGGTAAGGTATGGGAAAGCTTCTCCTTGAATGTATGGCATCTGTGACACCATCACTCAGCCATTCACCTCTTCCTACCTCCCTGACACCACGATTGTGTGGGTAGGGAGAGGGCCCAGGGAGACGATTGTCATTCCCAGTCACAGCAGTCGCATTTCTGATGCCCAAGGCTTGCTTTCCCAGCCTCCCTTGCAGCTACAGACAGCAGAGCTAGCTGTGGCCACGATGCCTTCGGGAAGTCAGACTGGAGGCTTTGTGGCAAGGTTCAGAGGACACTCAGAGAAACACTTCCCCTCACCCCTGCCACCACTCCTTCCCGCTGCTTCCTAGCCTGGACCAGGTGAAGAGGACAGGAAGTCAGGAGCCGCCAGCCTGTGCCCAGCGGGCAGAGCAGCCCAGCCTGCAGCTGCCACACACATGCCAGCATATCCGATCTCAGCATCTCTGATTCTGGAGACGTCCACGCCCCTATTTGTTCCAATCATCTTTACTTGGGGTTTTGCTGGTGACTTAGCCGGATCCGATCTAACTCCTAACGCTTTTTCCGAGAAGTCATTGATTTTAGAATCTGGGAATGGTGAAGTCTGGAGCACCTCAGTTTCGTTCTGTTCACAGCCTCCCGGTCTGTGTGTGCATCCCCTCCTCCTCCTCAGCATCCTCGCTGAGGCTCTGTGATCCTCCCCAGGGATGAAGACCTCAGCATCATCTGGGAACCCAGGGACTCCCGAAGTTACAAAGTTACAATCTCTCTCTCTCTCTCTCTCTCTCTCTCTCTCTCTCTCTCTGTATGTGTGTGGTTGATGTCAGGGTTCAAACTCAGAGCCTTTTTTTTTTTTTGGGTCACACTCGGCAATACACAGGGGTTACTCCTGGCTCATGCACTTAGGAATTATTCCTGGCAGTGCTTGGGGGACCATATGGGATGCTGGGAATCGAACCTGGGTCAGCCGTGTGCAAGGCAAATGCCCTACCCGCTGTGCTATTGCTCCAGCCCCATCAACTGTATCTTTTGCTCTAAAGAGAAACTAATTTGAAGCAGCAGTGAGGCCTGAGGTAGGGACAGGATGAAAGTTCCAAGGCTATGAGGCTTGGACAGAATCACAGCAGAGCAAACCTCCCCCAGGGGAAGGACAACCTTCGGCAACCCATTCTGGAGGCCTTCTGGGAAGCTGGTCCCACCCCAGTCAGAGAGAGCAGGTGGTAAGTGGGGTGAGGTGCACAGGTCATACTAATTAACCTCGATGCAAATCAGTCCCCCTCCCCTAGGCATGCACCCTACTGCGGGTCTGAGGGCTTGCAAATGTCAGTTTGGGCCCAGGATGTGGGTGTGGGGCAGGCGCTGGTGGTCTACTCTGACACACACAGCCAGTTATGACTAGGTCACACCTAATTATTGGTTGAGTTTCCCTCCAAATGCCTGCTGTCAGTTCCTAATGCCACTGTCTTCCAATTAAGCCTGCAATTAAAAAAAAAAGTCAATGGTCAATTTATTTAATTCAGGAACAGGAAGGCAGAGTTCTAAGCACAGCCACAGGAGAAAGCAGCAAAGAGAAAATTCCGCCTAAAATGATATAAAGTCCTTTAAATAAAGAACAAATGAGAGAAAATATGTGTCCAAGTGCCGAAGGTTAATATCTTAAGACAGATGGAGCTTTCTGGGATCAGGAACAAGAACAAAACAAAGCAAACTCCAAAGAGCAGACGGAAGCAGAGCCCCGAGAAGCAGTTCCCGAAAGCAAAGAAGACAGCACGCACAAATGGAAAGGACAGAAAACCACTTCAAACTGCTAGAAAGGAGTTTACCAACCTCCCCCCAAGAGCCAAACAGCACTTTGATCTGGGGGCAAAAACAGGATCAGCTGTGCAGAAGAGGCTTTTCCGCATCTATCGAGCGCTGTCAGCCTCTCACGCAGAAACCCAGCTGGCTCGGGAGCTGCCCTCGAAGATTTGCTTCAGGACTAACCAGAGTCGCATACGAAGATGTAGAATGAAGATTCTGCCCCTACTACAGTGGTCTGGGTGGGGTGGGGCTGGGCTGGCACTATGCGGGCTTAGTAATAGCCTTGGGTCGACATTGGAGGGGCGTTTCTGCTTTTGAAGGAGGTAGATTTCCAGAGAGACTATAAGTGTTTTTCTTTTCTTTTTCCTGAATAGGGGACTACCGGTAAACCAGAAAATTCGGGAGACCTCAAATTTAACAGGAGACACCAGGAAACAATATGAATGTTGATCAGCAGGGACAGACTGGGATGCAGCCATCCCCAGGAGTGCCAGGTGGACAGAAAAGAAAAAGACGAAGCTTTCAAATGCAGCAAAACTGCATTGGAACACGCATTCCAATGCTTTTGTGTGAAAGTAGGTTAAGGCTCCTCAATAGTGAAGAAATACATTTTTTTAAAGATAATGTTACCCTTTCAATTAGTGCCTGAGCAACAGCACAGCGGGGAGGGCACCTGTCTCGCACGGGGCCAATCCGGGTTCCATCCCTGGCACACACGCTCCCCGAGCAGGCAGGAGTGAGCCCTGTGCACCGCCTGGTGGGTTCCACCCCCACCAAAAAAAGTCCAAGTCACAAAAATGGTAATAAACTATCATGGAATAGAAGGAGAGGGATTCTTTTCCTCTTAAATTTCCAACTTTTGGAGACTTGATTTCCGTTTTTAACAAGACTCTCTGAGAACACCGGGAAATCAAGGGCTCCTGGGCTGGAGTGACAGTGCAGCGGGCGAGCGCTTGCCTCGCACGTGGTCAAGCTGGGTTTGTGAGGCCCCAAAGCAGGTTCCTCAGCAGCCCTGACAAGCTGCAGCTAACATTAAGTCTCAACTAGGCCTCAGGTTCTGTTTCCCCAAAGCAGGACCTGCAGTTTCTGGTAGACTCCCAGTTGAGTAATTTGCCCAGATGAGGAATTGGGCAGTTGGGTCTGGCCGGTCATGAAGGGTCACTGTACCCTCCGTAGAAACTGTTGCTAACCATTGCCTAATTGCTGACCACCACTGCAATAGGGGCAATGCTAAAAATAGACCAGTATATAACTTGCTTAATTCTGAATCCTATATAAACTGCTTGTGACTTGGAGTCCGGGTCCTTGTCAAGACTCCACTGTGTTGGATGAGACTTGAACTCTAGTTCGGGCTAGTGCTCGCCCAGACTAGTAATAAAGTTCCTCTGCTTTTGCATTATTGCGTGTGGACTTGGTCTCTCTGTGGTTGGGGGATCTGAATGAAACTCGGGTGCAACAGGTTCAGTCCCAGCACCACATCGGTGCACCAGAGACTGACAGAAGAGAACCCTGAGCACAGAGGCAGGGGTAAGCCTAAGCACTGGCAGGTGTGGCCAGGAAACAAAATCAAGACACCAGGTCTTTGAGCTGCAGGAAGGCCACTGTCCTTCATGAGCGGCGGGAAAGCAGCGGCAGGCAGCGCTGACCACACACAACTCATTCCCAAAGCTGCAGGCAGTGTGGGGGCCGCGTGGCCACCTTGCTCCCTGTCCCCGCACACTCAGCAGCTTCCTCAGCACAGGGCACAGTGCCATCACACCTCACCCAGCAGACAGAGCCGGGCCAGCCTTCCTGGGTGCCCTGACAGGCTCCCGGTGAGCTCAAGCTCCCTCTGAAGACGTGGGTGCCCATGCTGGGCTCGGTCTCTCAAGATGGTTCAACTCGTCCCTGGCAGGCTGCTCGCCATCTGCTGGGCTTCTGGTGGCTCCTAAGTGGCAGAGGCTGAGCATGCGGCCACTACTTGCTCCCCTCAGAGCCTCTGTCCACAGTCTCAGAAGCGGCCACGGTGTGCTTTCCCCTGCCCCCCTCGGGTCTCCTGTCTGACACGAGGAACATCGTGGGAAGCACTGCGCTCCCTTTGCCCCATTGTGCCCCTCTGGGGTCCCAGGTAAAAGCCCACCCCCCTGCAGTGCCCACCTTTTTGCCACAGGCCCCCATGCCAGGGCAGTGTGCAGGATCAGGCGGGAGGGAGTCACAAAGCAAGGGGCAGGCTTCCACCCCCACTAGCCCTCGAACCCAAGATGGTTTATCTTCTTTTTAGGAGATGTGACTGTTTCCATCTTTTCCAGAAGATCCCACAAATGGGGCTTTTAAGTAGTGTGGACACTCATTCTGAGACATTCCTGAAGGTTCCAACAGGAACCCGAGGCTGCTGGGTCCAGGGGCGAGGGACTCTGCCTTCCTGGCTCCTCCCAGTAGGTGCCAGAGGTCCTGGCGGGGCTGTTTCGCTTGGTAGTCACCAGACTTCCAAGGCCCTGTGCTGAAAACATTGCTCTCTCGGAAACACGCAACTGCAATCTACCCATGGGAGGGCACATCCTGCTTGAACCAACTCACACCCTAATAATGAAGCCGGGTTTGCTAAATTTCCTAACCTGAGAAAGTGGAATGGCTGAGTACTGCCTCTGCACCAGGAGAGGAGAGCCCCCTGGAAGGCCCCAGCCCGTGGACTGGACACCAAGCACGAATGGAAGGTCTGGGCTACCTGAACCCCCTCACCCTGCCACGCGAGCCTTTGTTAAAGGTGTAGCTAATCATGGCCCTGAATTTAATGACTCAATGTTGGGTCTCCCAAGACAAAGTCTCCGTGGAAAACACAGTATAAAGCAAGCTTCCCCTAATGAGCTGCTTAAATCAGAATTTTTGCGGTATCCCCAGAGACAAAGGGGGCATTTGGCAGTTACACCAGGACGAGATCACAGCCTTGCTCCTAACTTCCTGTCTGTAAACATCCGTTTGGCAAGGTTGACACTCTGAAATCCTGCGCTCCCTTGGAAATTCTTGCCTCAACAGTGTGTGTGCGTGTGTGTGCGTGCACACACGCACACAGAATGGAGCACCGAGTGAATGTGACATGACCCATACTAAGGTGGAGGAGATATGAATATCGGTTGCTTCACTTGCTTTCCTCACAAGGAAAAGGAGGGGACTGGCCACCCGGCCCCTCTACATGTCTCAGCCTCACCCCTTGCAGGGTGCCGGCACCCAGTTCTTTACAACGAGAAATTTCTTTTCTGCTGGATGAGGAGTTAAGGTGATGCGAGTCAGTGCTCCTCACCTGGGAATGGAGGTTATAGTTCAGGTGCTGACCAGCAATGAAGACCAGGTGCGAGGCACTTCCTCACAGTCTATGGGGATCTGTTTGTGCCGGGGTCAGATCATCTCCACAGAGAACTACTGGACATCAGCTCGAGATTTCCAGAATGAGCTGGTGGCCAGCTGCTGGTTACAGCTGAGGACGGGCTGTCCTACCAGGCCCTGGGATTGGGTTTTCGAGTGGCTCCATCATACAGCTGGAGTTATAAGACATTTCTGAACTGGTGTCTGGCATTGGAAACAAGTGTTTTGGGACCTTCGTAGGCCAGTGTTTATGACAGTTCAGAAAAGACATCACCAGTTCAGAAAAGAAATCACCTTTGAATTTTAGAGGCCACAGAAATGCTGAAAATTGGTCAAATAGGGGCTGACAGTGGTGAGGACAATGTTCCAGCTGGAAGTTGTCCCTGGGGACTTCGTGCTTACCAGACAGACCCTGAGTCAGCCTGGACGCCCGTGAGTACCAGGCTTCTCGGCTGTGCACTCAGGCCCTGGTCATAGGAAGTGCCAGCTTGCACACCACCACTTCCTATCTCTACACAGCAGACACGCCCCCCCAGTCCTGCCCAACCCCGAAATGTAACTTGGCTGGGAAAAGGTGGCAAACCAGCCCCACCGTATTACTTCGGCTTTTCCTTGTTCATGCCCCTCTCTCAATTTTTTGGGGGGGGGGCTTATGGTGCTCGGGGGACCATATGGGTGCTGGGGATAGAACGCAGGTCACCACGTGCCAGGCAAATGTCCAACCTGCTGTACTGTATTGTTCCAGGCCCTGTTCTCACACATACTTTAACAAAATGTAATTACTAAAAGCTCCTTCAGCGTACAAAGGACAAAGTGTGCTTCATATTCAGAAAAGCCTGATGTGCTCCCAGCCGGCCTGGCTCTCACATGCTCACACCAAAACACACACGCCGTTCCCGGCGTTTCCTGAGGGGGAGAGCAGACGCCGCCTCGGGTGGGAGCAGCAGATGCTGCCTTGGGAACTGCACACCACGAGAAGCCACCACAAGACACTGGGTTCTAAGGAATGAGACCACTTAAGCTTGATTTTTATTAGAACAAAGGCAATTAAGTTACTACCCAGCAAAGAGCCTTCGAGACCCCTTGGCGTTCCTGAAAAGGACACAGGGTTTCTTGGAATACACGATGAGCAGGTGGAGTCATTTGGTAATCTGTCGTTTGCCAAGTCGCATTGGCTGTTTCTCTGAAGTGAGACGTGTTGGGGGTTCCTGCTGGTTCCTCTGGGGAAAACCTCGGGGTCACGATGGTCTTGTTGGGACCAGGTTACCTGCACACACCTTTCACCTCCATCTCAGGAATGTGGATCCTCCATCTCCACACCCCCCGCGCAGCCGGCCCCCACTGGGCCCTGCAGCTGCCGGGACTCCCATAGGCGCAGCTCGACCAGCCAGTGCCCCGAGTCTGTTCCCCATGTCCTCCTGCAAGCATGTGGAGGGAGAGGAGGTGACGGTACTCTCCAGGGGGTGAGGGGTGCTTAGCGTTTTGTCCTGCCCACGTATGAGAGCTGGCATGGCTCCTAGAGAGAGCAGTGGGCCAGAATGGGGCTCAGGGCCCTCCAAATCCTTCTATACATGCTTTAGCCGAGTGGCCCCAACACTGTGCCCAGAGTGACAGATGCGGTTCTTCCACTTCAGTCTCGGGGATTGGCTGGACAGTAGGTCGGTGACAAGGCACACATGAAAATGGTGCTCACAGGGCACCGCAGGCTGACGTGGGGCAGACCTGAGACATTTCTAGACGTTTAGGCGTTTCTAGAAGGCAGCCATCAAACCCTGGTTCCAGTCATGCACCTGCTCTCCACAACGCTCAGTTCTCCACTGTTTCCTGAGGTGCTACGGCACGGGCAAACGGCAGCTGGGCGCTCTCACCACGCTTCTCGTTCAGAGAGTGTCTTCCAGTTTCTTGCCCACTGGCCATTTGGGCAATTCCCGACACCCTCGACTGCCAGTTTCGGGAAATGTAGCCCCCTACTCAGCACCTCCATGTGGGGAGCCCCACTGGCCCCCAACTGCATTCACAGGTCCCCCATTTTCCCCCTTGGGTCTCCTTTGAACTCAGTGCTTACTTTAACACACTCATTCCAGAACGGACGATGTTTTTCCAGACTAATCCCTACAGGGGGTGTGGGATGGGGATGAGATTGGCAGAGCAGAAACACTGAAAAGTATCATTAAGGAAGAGGTTTTGAAAAAGTTGAGGTGTGGGCAACAGGCTGAGATCCTTTGTGTCCTGTCTTCTGTGAGATGTGCAGCGGCCAACAGCTCGTAGGCAAGCAGGAGGGGCTAGTGCAAAAGTACAGCAGGAAGGACGTTGGCCCTGCACGCAGCCAACCCGTGCTCAATCCCTGGCACCCCACATGGTCCCTGGAGCACCACCAGGGGGGATCCCTGAGTGCAGTCAGGAGTTGGCCCCACACCATCAAGTATGGTCCCAAGAAGCAAGCAGAAAGAAGGAGCAGTGTTGGGTGCGGACTTTGCAGCCAGAGCTGGTGACACACAGCAATGCACAGAGCCAGTTATACTGGTGACCAACACGGGGCTGCCGCAGCCCTGGCACCCAGTATCAGGCTCCAAGTGGGCCTGGACAGGCTTAGAAACCAATCTTGGGGAGGGAGGCTGTTGTACCTGCCCACCCAATAATGACCCACAGGCCCGAGAGAGGGCACAGGGCTCGTCGGGCACAGGTCTCGTCGGGCACAGGTTTGATCCCTGGGACCACATCCTGTCCCTGAACACTGCCAGGGGTCAGTCATCCCTGGGCACAGAGCCAAGAATAGTCCCTGAGCAACCCCAGAGTTTCCCTCCAATCTCTTGAGCCTGGCTGACACACCTATTCATGCAGGGCCACGCGGCCATTCAGTGTTGGCACCTTCTCAGGGACGCTGCTGACTCTGTTTTAAGGGCAGACGGTCCTGGAGATTGAGGTTGGCTCCTTTTTTTCCGCTCACACCCGGAACCGCCTGGCACTGATTCATTCAGCCAGAGACACCGTGGGGGTAAGGCAGAACAGCTTCTTCGCCATGGTGCTTGCTCCCGCTTCAGCAAGTGTGGACCCAACGGGGCAGCCACACTACTGACCGGGCTGGGGGTGGCACGTTCTAATGCACCAATCTGCGGCCATTCCCAAATTGAAATTCTGTCATTTATGATTTTTAGGGTTGTCCTGTGACAATCTTTCTTCTCCCGATCAGTAATGACCCGATCTAAGCAGCCAGAAGCATCACCCCTGAGCGAGCACGAGAGAATCCACACTCCCGGGCAAGAGGAGGTGGAACACAGCCCTACCGAAGGCCGCCTCTGCCAAGGGTTGGGACATGCACACCGAGCTCCAAACAGTCCCTATTCTTCATACACATTTTATTAATCCCACAGATCCACCCAATAAAAGGTCATGGTATATACAAAACAAGGTCCATATATACAGAAACAAGGTCCGGGCCTCCTATTATTTCCGACAGAGCCAACTTAAGGGTCCAAGATTCTGAACATGCCATCACCAAAAAAAATTGCAAACCTAAAAAACAAAAAGGAAAAAAATTAAACAGTGTTAAAAGGAAGAGACGTAGACAAGGTCATTATTTACTTTCGTTAATTTCAAAATCCCATTTTTTAAGTTAAACTTATTCTCATAGTTCTAAGCTCTGAAGTCTAATGCAAAAATTTTTGCTTAAAACCAAAGTGGTTCACATATAGCAAAATAAAAGTCTCACTGTACTCATGCATCCATCTCTGTTATCCCATGTTCACAATCTCCAGCCAGCGACCCGAGGGCACTGGGTCACTGTGGCTGCACGGGACACTGGGATGCAATCAGTGCAGTGGCTGGTTTGCGCCTGCTTTGCTCATTCCCTTAGCAACTACATTTTTACAGGATTCTAGAGTTCACTGTCCTTCGATTATAAGCTTTAACACCTAAGAAAGTTCAAACCTTCAAAATTCCTCTCCACGCAAGAAGTGCCAGTCTTAGATGGGATTTTTTTTTTAATTATCTTGGGTAAATGTGAAAAAATGAGAATTTCTGAAAGGAAAATGATCAACAAGTGCTTCTTATTAAAACTGCTCATGAAGTCCAGAGTCCCCTTCCAGAGGTGCCGAACACTTTGGTGACGGGAAAGATGAGGCAGGAAGCCACCGAGCTCTGTCCTGTGAGCACCCAGCCACGCAGCTCACATACAAGTGACATCACGGATGTCTTGCTGGCTTTACATTCCAGTCAGCAGAGCGCATGCACCTCCAGGGCCCGGACACAGCCCATGGGAGAGGTTCCTGCGTCTCCAGTTACTCTCAACCGCTGAGAAAATCCTGTTTGCAAAATACTTGGGAAAATCTGCGTCCAGAGAAGGAGGTGACGTGCAGATGTTTGGAGACTGCCTGGCTTTCTGAAGAAAGCAGTGACCCAGGCTGGCTCTGTAGAGATGGAATGCCACGTTGGAGTCCCAGGATCAGCCTCGAGACACTGGCCTCATTTTCAGGGTCCCATGGATGAAACACACAACAACTAAAGCTAAAGGTAAACAAGTGTGTGAGACTTTCTTAGGAGTGCTGCTGTGAGGCAGAGGAGATGGACCTAAAGATACTTACTCTGGAAGAACAGGCATGATATAGAATGTGAATGCGGCAAAGATCCGTACTGGAACTGTATTCCTGCAGTCAAGGCCCACACAGGAACAGGCCTAACGGGACAGGCCCAGTGCAGAGAAGCTTACTCTCTAGACTGTTTCCTACAGCAGAGCCATGTTCTGTCGCCTTCAAGTGCAGGGTACACGTCGGACAGAGACGCGTAGAGGGGCTGGGCAGCGCTAAGGGGCACTCCCGACATGCCTAAGAGCCATGTCCTAGCTTCCAGGGCAGGAAGCAGAAGCTTAGGCCCATGGAGCTTCTTCAGCAGGTACCACAGCGGGGAGCGCGTCAGCCCAGAGTCTGCATCACAGCAGACCCTACTGGCTCTCCCAGGAGAAAAGGCCTCCAAGCAGCAAATCCCTCAGGCCTCAGACAGCGACCATGTGGTGGCCAGCTCAGGAGCTGCCCCCGCTCCCTTTCAGAAGTCTGATCCACAGGTGAGCCACACAGGCGCTGGGCACAAGGCCGCACCATGTGACACAGAAGGAAGGAGAGAGGAGAGGAACCACAGGGCAGAGGCCGCCCTCGTGGCACTGCCATTACCATTCTGTCCGCAGGGGTCTTGGGGCCAGGCCGTCGCACGTGTCCTACTCAGAACTCAGGTGCCTCAAAACAACCCACTTCAGTCTTAGGTGTCATGTCTTTCACTTAGAGCTAAAAACAAAAATACACATGAATGAGCAGATGGTCACAGAAGCTCTTGAGCGCAAGAGTCCCACAGGAGACATTTGGGGCCACACCACCAGCTCCCAGGGGGAGCCCAGTCCCCCAGGCCAACGACAACCTGGAAGCGTCTTGACTCTGCAGTCACAGTCAGGCCAGTGGGGTGGCGGGCAGCAGGTTTGATACCTGGGCCGGGTGCAGAAGCTAAGGCGGGAGGGAGCCCTCAGTAGCCATGGCACAGGGGGATCTAGACCCTCCACCAAGGGCCACCCAGGGCCCGAGACCCGCAGGCATGAGTGACGACTCCTCCAACCTCATAGGGTTCAGCAGTGTGGAGCCCAAGTCTCAAAATCTACACTAATCCTAAAAATTAATTTTTCTCCACCAGGAGTGTGCTGACTGCTTCTAGCCCAAGAACAAATATCTCCGGCTGCTTTGCTGGGTTAAATTAGCCAAGAGAGCCTCAGAACTCCTTTAATATAAGGGCACTCTATTCAACTGAAAGGGCAACTTAAAATTCAGAAGTTCTGCTGCCAAAACTACACGTAAAGAATTGGCCCTAATTTTTCAGTAGTGAAGACAAGTGTCTTAATTTTTTTTTTCAATCATCTCTAAAGATCCATTAAATAAAACTGAAAATGTTCCGTCTCAGATCTGTGGACTTCTGTTTGAAGTAACAGGAAAAGTAACAGGCCGGTGGCACATGTGCCTTCCTCCCCACCCTCCCTGGACCTAGGACTGAGCCTGCCTCGAAGACGGGACAGGGGCAGGGCACAGACCTTGTATGTGGCAACTGCAGTGCCCCCCGCCCCGACCCGCACCCTCCAAGGGTATCATCCACGCAGATAGTTGGGAGGTGACCTCAGGCACTGCTTGGGAGGCCCCCACCTCCTCCCCAAATTACTTTCTCATAAAACCGTGGAGCAGGGTGTGAGATGTGTGTGCACATGTGACATGGCAGAACACATGTAATGTCACACAGTTCAAAACACTCTGAGGGGCCAGGATGGTACGGCAGGGAAGGCACTCGCCTTGTGTGTGGCCAACTGGCTTTTGCTCTCTGGCACAGCGAGAGTCCCCAGAGCACCATCAGGAGTGATCCTGCCAGAGTCAGGAGAAGCTCTGGGCACCTCCGGGTATGGCCCCACACCAACGTGTAACAATATTAAAACAAACAAATTTACAGGAGGGCAGACAGGTTAAGAAAAGATGAAACCCAGAACTCTGGGCATTTCTTCCGGCCCCATAAGGAGGACAGTGAAATGCTCAGGGTCTGCATCCGTGAAATGTTCAGGGTCTGCACCTGTGAAATACTCTGGGTATATGTGAAACACTCAGGGTCTGCACCTGTGAAATGCTCAGGGCATGCGTGAAATGCTCAGGGTCTGCACCTGTGGTGCGTGTGAAATCCGTGTGCAGGGCTCAGGGCAGCTGCCACTCAGTATGTAGCTCTCAGGACCAATCTCTGCCAGTGGGGAGGAAACGAGAGCCTGGTGGGCCTTAGGACCCCAAATCGCTGGGCCATCGAGAGTCGGGGAAGCATCAGTCCCTGCCCTTACAGGCCGCAGCCTAACTGGACGCAATGGTTCCTCTCACATTCGCCCCCTCTAGCACTGTAGGAAACGCTCCCAATCCAGCGGGTCGGAGCCTGGTCACTTGCCAGGCAGCATGGGCAGTATCCGGTGTGCAGACTGTGCTGAGAGAGGGAGTCATGTGACTTTCCGGTGGGTGGACGCGCTGCTTCTGCCCCTCAGAGGCCCCTTTCTGACCATGCACCCCCTCCTTCCCTGAACTGCCCTGTCCTGCTAGACCAGCTCCTGACCTAATGTCAAGAGGGACCTAATCATGCTCATGCACTCAGAACCTATTTCCTGGCTCCCTCCCTCACAGCCAGGCTTTGGAATACAGCTTTGGAGGCTCCTGCCTCACCCACCCCAGGCCCTAGTTCTGAGAGTCGAACTAAATTCTTAAATTCTCCAAACCCCAAACCATGTTGATGCTCAGGCACCTTTGTGAAATTACTACTGAACAAAACATAGTTCCCCGGAGTGCCTGAGTCACTGGGCCTCTCCCACAGGGCAGACAGTAAGAGACCACAGAGCAGTGGCTGAATATCAAAGGGGACATAATGAGGGGTGGGGGTGGGGTGGGGGGCGCTCTGGGATGAAGGGACTTGACGCTGAGACTAAGGGGTGAGTGAGTGTCAGCCGGCCAGAAGAAGGGCCTTGAGGTGGAGGCACTGGGCACATCAGAGCCTCTGACGGAGAGTGTGGCCAAGTGGAAGGTGGTCACTGAAGGGACAATGGTGGGCACTGCAGGAGTTGTGGCGCAGGGCTGCAGAAGTGTGTTTTGCTCTCCCATTTGATGGAGGCATTCACAATACCGTGAGGGCTCATGCAGGGGTCCTGCTCCACACCCCAGCCCCGCTCACCCTGCCCCAGAACAAACAACCCAGTTCATCTAACCACCCCAAACCCCCAAGTTGTCTGCAGGGGGCTTGGGGGTAGGGTCTTCTTCCAGGCTGGCTGCACAACCTAACATAGGAAGCCTCAGCTCCCATCGATCGGCAGGGAGGCTCTGAAATGACCCCCTCTCCCGCAAACCTGGAGATTTGCCCAGCCCTACCTCTGGTCTGAGGATTTGGCGAGGGCAGCTCTGGACACAGCAGGTGGTCAGGCCTGCAAGAATCTGGAGCCATGGACGACACAGACAAGGCCAGGCTCAGAGGTACTCCCGGATAGTCAGGTCACAGACCACCAACACATCCAAGGAAGCTAACTCGAGATCCCAATATACTCCTTCTGTAACTTCAAGTCACCTCGAAGTTTACCTCTGTGAATAGAGAAGGAAATTCTGCATTCACACAGAACGGAATTGAATACAACGAGGAACGTCTGAAATTCAAAAACTACCCAGATAATACCCAAAGCGTGATGGGAAGATCATTTACGGGCACCTGGGTACAATCCCTCAACGTTGACCTGGGAACAACCCCACACCCTGCTGGATATGCCCCCAAATCAAACCAAACCCCAAACTACAAAGACAAAATGAAACACCTTAACTGAGTCCAACACGTACACCGATATGGCATGACATTCTATGAACTCAAGACAGGTAAAATGACCCAAGTCCAAGACTGAGCAAGAGAATGAAGCCCAAGTCTGCCCATGGGCAAGTAACGGGTGCAGAGTGTCAAGCGAGGGCCAACCATGAGACAACGACAGAGAGAAAAAGCAAAGCCACGTCCAGCACAAGACCAAGCTGGAGCAGACATGCTCCAGTTACATCAGGACACTCAGCACGGTAAGAGAATGACCCTGTCTGTGGAAACATGCACCCGAAGCAAGCAGCTCCACAGCAGCAGCCACCCGAGGGTCAGGACCACCTACGCGTCGTCCCTCACGTCAGGCAGTTTATAAAGCGCCCCTGAACAACTGCGGCCAGCCCTTGCATGCGGCTGCTCACAGGAATTCACAGGCCCCAGGAAAGCTGCCCAGGGATCCACACCCGTGGCGATGGAGCAGTGGTGTACGGTAGCAGAACCAACCTCCTGAGCAGCAGCACAGCTCTGGCCAACCAGGAGCGGTTCCTGAGCTCAGAGCCAGGAGGCGAGCACTGTGTGCGATCCTGGCTGCTCGGGAGAGCACCGGTTACAGGGGGATCCACCTCTCAAAATGCGCTGACAACACCCAGACTTCAAATCTAGCGAAGTACGGATCAATCCACGTGTTTCGGCTGCCAGACTGAAGCTCGGCTTCCTCTCCCCCAAATGAGAAAACTGGAAACTGGACTGCTTTTATCACCAGGGTCCAGAAGGTCACTCTGCAGAATTCACCAGGCTCTTTTGTTTATGGGGATACTTTTCGTGTTCATAAAATAGAAATCAACTCAGTATTTTCCATAGGGAATTGCCTTAACTCTACTATGAAACCATAGTGCAATGGAGTGAGCTTCACAGAGGGATTCTGCAGAGAGCATGACCCACACCTGTCTGTACTGGTCCAGAAAGGCACACAAGATGCTCAAACAATGCCTAAATAGCAAGCATCAAGAACACCGGGAGCATAGGACCATTTTATAAAGGGTGAGGGCGACGTAGAAGATTCTATCAGACTCTGAACAGCTGTTATTTTGAGTGAAATGTGGGAAGCTTGCTGTATATTTCATGCTCAGAGTAGATTCTAAGTTTGAAATAAACACGAATCACATTTTTATAATCTAAAAAACTGTGGAATAATGAGGATTAGGCATGATCAAGAATGTCTATGCTTAAAAAGAAACAAAAACTCCTGTCTTATCACTTATGCAGAGGCATTTCAGACAGTGGGAGAGGGCAGCTGGAATTAATTTGATCATAAAGGACTTCTTGCTCCAATCCCCCACCTCCTCCCTGCCCCTTCAAATGTGTATTACTTCTTAATCCCACCCCATTTTGAGGTGGAGAATGGGACCACATCCAGCAGTACTCAGGGGTACTCCTAGTTCTGTGCGCAAGAGTGACTCCTGGCAGTGCTTGGTAAACATCTGATGCCAGGGATGGAACCAGGGTCAGTGACATGCGCCAGAGGTTATCTCCTAGTATCCGTCCCACCCCACCCCATCCATCACTTAAACTGGACTATCTCTCTGGGGGACAAAAGGGGAACCAAATGGAATCACTGAAATTGCTTTCGGTGTTAAAATCCTTCATTTCTTCCCTTCCTCGTTCTTCTCTCACTCTCTAGGATAAAGGTGTGTACTCTTCACTAAGACTAGTGAATGGAATTAGAATTCTCCCAGGGAAAGAAAACAATTTTGCTTCCTTCATAATCCGAGAGGAGCCCTGAAAATTCACATTTCCTAACTTCTTCGGGATTCTTCACCAATTCCCCCAGTGATAAAGTCAACGGCGATTTAAAAACCATTGATTTTTGTCCCCAAAGTTTCCCCAAAGCTGAAAGTTCCTACTAGGAAAAATAAGTAACCCTGAAATCACCTTACTTGTTTTTTTTTTTCTTTCCTGATTTAACCCTTATGTTTACTTAAGTTACAGCTAAGTTGACTTAACAACAATGGAAAAAAGTCACACTGCTACCTTTGCAGGCACAAGTGTGTACTGCAAAGTCATCGCATTTACAAATATTTTCAAAGATTATTTTGGAAAAACATTACAGAAGGGTTTCTGCTAGCTGCGTAAGAACAAGACCCTGCGGGCAGGGAGACAGTTCAGAGCTAGAGCTCTGAGCATGCAGGCAAACGTACACAGACACAGAGGGACTCATAGACATACACAGATACACACACACAGACAGACAAGCACACACAGAGGAACACACAGACACAGAGGAACACACAAGACAAACACAGACACAAAGACACACACAGATACAGACACAAACACACAAAGAGACACAAAAACAAATACACAAAGACATATACACAAACACAGACACAGGCACACACAGAAACACAAAGGTACAGACACACAGATATACACAGACACACAGACACACACATCACGCAGAAGGGCACAACTGCAGTCCCTCAGACAAACCACAATAGGAGAAGCTGGAACATGGGCATCACGGCCTGTGACTCCTGACCCTTTCATCTGTCCAGAATGGCAGCCAGTGCCTTTGCTGATGAGGCCAGGCAGAGACTGCTGCAACTCCAGCCTCGACATTCCCGACTCAACCCTCATACAAGCGGAGAGCCCAGGGCAGCGGCCTGCAACCAACCACACGGGCTCGCACCTGAGGCCGCTGACCGGCACCCGCTCTGCGACCAGAGCCCTGACACTCCCACCGTGCCATGCCCTCTGCTTCACACTGTCTACTGTTTAAAACTCCCTTTCAGACACTCGGCCCTGAAGCCCCTGGAAGCTCCCCTGCAGGAGAAATGCCAGGCACAGGGCCCCTCTGGGAGGGCAGAGAGAGACCCTGGTGGTCACAGCAGGTGTTTACCTGCTGTTTCCTTTTCTGCCAGTCTTACCTATTTCGTTCCTTCTGAAAACCCAGGAACTGGGTTTCCCTGACCCTATTCATCCCTCACCCCTGGTCCTCTCCTTATTCCCCTTCAAATCCCAGCATCCAGCCTGAGTCACATTCTAGAATGTTCTATCAGGCCTCATGGCCACACAAGCTTTTCTGGGTGGGTAGGGGCTCAAAGGGCTAGCCGTGGCACCCGAGTCTCTGTCCCCAGCATCAAGTGTGGAGGGGCCAGTCCTTGTGTGCTGCCCCCAGATGTTTTACCAGCACTGCCTCCTGGGCGTGCGTCACCAGATGGAAACGGGCAGGCTTCCCTCCCTGGCGCTGCCAATCTCAGACCCACAGACTCATCCCAAGTGCTCTTGTATGACAAGCACAGTGCTTGGGGGCCACTTGGCCACCCAAGTATCATGGTCCTGCTTCCTGCTTGCAGCTGTCCTGGGACACTAGCTGACCCTTGGCAGACTGAATTCCCCACTTGAGGGCCAACCCAGGACAAGCGAGTCCAAATCAGGAGGGTCAGACTCGGGAATGGGGGTGGAGAGGGGCGAGAAAAACACCAGTAGAGGACTAACAAGTGATGCAGCTTATCACAGGGTGCTCACTGGAGGCAGGGTGCAACCCAGACTCAGAACGCCCCAGCCCAGGACCCCACTCCCTTGCAGAGACCCCAGAGCATTTGCCTTACATGAGAAGGCCCTGGGTTCAAGTCCTGGAAGTCAAAAATGGGTTTGAGCAGCCGTCCCCCTCCTCCATCTCCTCGCTCCCTCCCCGTCACTTGCTCCCAGACTGGCTCTCAGGAGCCTCAGGAAAGGTCAAGAGACCCTCAGGGAGCACCTTGGTAGGTGTCTGCTCTGCCTTCCTCTAAGACTGAGAGGTCTGCAGGCTCTGAGACCCAGTCCACAGCACCCCACAACCCCCTACCCACCCTCCTCCTCTTCCCACAGAGGCTTTGCTGGGGGGGGGGTCAAGGCTGCCTGCTCCAGCTGGTGGGAGGCTTAGGGCTGCATCTCACGTGCCCCCTGGTCCAACAGGGTTCAGAGATGACCCACAGTCGAATGCCTGTGCAAAGAACCTGAGCTCTCAGCACTTCCCAGAGATTCCTACCACAAAAGGAAAATGTTTTTTTTTAAGTGAAAGCTGTTTATCATTACAATACTAGTGTTTCAACAATGAAAATTCAGTATGCAACTGCTAAGCATTTAAAGATCAAGTGTCTTCACTAAGGATTTAGAGCAGAAAGCGTATGCAGGCAAGAGGAAGGGCTGGCTAATGAAGTTTCACTTTCGGTTAATCTCCAAATTCAACTAATGCCATGCCTGGAGTGCGCCAAGCCTCGGGTTGGTGGAGGGTCAGATCTATGTGCAAACACGTGCTAAATCACATGTACCAGTGAAGCGGACGTCCACTGTAAATAGCATCTCTTGACTAGGGGATCCAAGCGAGCTCCAGGGCTAGTTTCTTACTCTGGGCCAATGTGGAAGAGAGAACCTGGACGAGAAGCAGAGGCAGAACTGTTCGTGCCAGCTTGACCTGATTCATCAAAAAAAAAAAAAAAGTTTCCTTTTCCAAGACTCTGATTTCACTTTGTTCAAAACCTCCCACATTCCCAGGGTCCACACTTGCAAGAATTATTAGCAAACATAGTTTGTCCAATCTCCAATAACATGAAGACACGACAAAAGGTGCACAGACTCAAACCAAAGCAAGATCTGCCCACTCTAATTATGAGAACCATAAGCGACAGAGTAGCAGTTATTGAGTGGGGTCACTTCCTGATAATGAAGCTTCAATCGGGCCATCAGTGACTTTCCATGTGAACCACCCCACTCCCTTGTTCCCAAACGACAGGTGCTGGCGAAGAGACTGCCCGGGCACAGCGGGAAGTTGGGAGAGGCCCTGCAAGAGGGAGAAGAGGATGAGGGGGTCAGTGCAGAACACAAGTCACACCCCGGATGAGGCTGCAGGTACACACAAGTCTCCCACAGCCACTGCAAGGCCAGGGGGGAGGGCACGGCCAGCAGGGCCAAACAGCGCATGGATTCTCAGCTGCTCCTGAGAGTCACTTCACACGGTACCCGGATGCTCACAGTCCCAGCAGGACCCAGGGCATCTAGAACCCAGCGATGTCTCACTCCTAACTTGACACGGGGAATGGCCACGCAACCTCTCACAGTGGAGAACCAGCTCCCACACAGACATGCAACAAAGAACCCTTAGCCGTCTGACACTGGTCTCCCTGCGGTGGCTGGTGGGGGTCTTGCTGCGTCCACAGCCCAGTCAGGGCCGAAAGCCAAGGCGGGCTGGTTGCTGGAAAGCCTTGCTGGGGAAGAGCTGGCAGAAGCCAGAAGAGAACCAGGAGAGAAGGCTCCACCAACTCGGCTGTGTCCAATGTACCAGCTACACAGACACAGCGCAACAGCTGGGGAAGGATGGACTGTCCTGCCACATGGCCACGGTGACTCGGGCCTCAGCCTTCTGCTCAGGGGAACCCCTGATGGAGCCCAGTGACACCGGATTCCCACCACACCAGGGTTCCAGCTCCCCACATCGCAGTGTCCCTCCCTGCGCCCCAGCCTCCCTCCCGACACCCCTCCCCAGCTCACCGGTGGTCACTGGTGGCCACTGGAACGTGCAGATCTTCAAAGAGGAGCCAAGCAGCCAGACCCGGATGGGGGCCCAGGACCCTTCCCAGGGCCTGCCTGAGTGCCTCTGTCCTTCTCCCAGACCCAGGAGCCCCCTGCAGCTCGTCACGACAGTGGCAGCATTTTTAAATCTTACTTTGGAACTCATCTCCCTCCACTAGAGCTTGTATTAATATTTAATACATTTCCATGGTGGTGAAATATTTATCACACTAACTCAACAAGTGCCTGCAACTCCGACCCGGGCCGCATAACCAGTGAAGAAGGGCTGGGGGAGAAAGGCTTGCTGCCTCAGAGAAACGGGCATGGTTATGGGGAAGGGCGGGGAAGGGGGGGTGCGGCAAAAAAGTCTAGAACTAATCAGGTAGAAAAGGAAGCAGGGGTGAGCCGGGCGTCTTCTTCCTTACTGTGAAGCAAGTCACAGCCAGAAGCGATGTGAGTTCACCACAATTTATACACAAAACAGCAACCCCAGATTAGGGAGCTCCCTTAGAAATAAGCAAAAATCACTACAAAGAAGCCTCGGGCTGGGGCAATAGTACAGCAGGGAGGGCATTTGCCTTGCACACAGCCGACCCAGGTTTGATCCCCAGCATCCCATACCGTCGTCCCTGGAGCACTGCCAGGAGTAATTCCTGAGTGCAGAGCCAGGAGGAACCCCTAGCATCACCAGGTATGACCCAAAATTTACTTATTTTAAATAAAATAAAAAGGGAACAGAGCAGCTGGAGAGGCAGCACAGAGGTCAAGGCACTCGCCTTGCACATGGCGGCCCTGATTCAACCACCAGCAGCACGGAAACCAGCGCAGGAGTTATGGGCACAGAGAGCTGAAGGGAAGGGGCAGGGGACCATGCTGAGGTGAGCCGACAGCTATCTCCTCTCAAAGGAAGGCGGGGAGGGGTCTCCCAAGTCAGGGCGGGTACCCCCAACCTGCTGGAGCCTCAAGGTCCTAATCTCCCCAAAGGCGACTGTAAGAGTCATGTGCTCACACAGCAAAGTGCTGCAGGCAGAACCAACTGCATAACAGGAGAAAACTCCATTTTTAAGACTTCCACATTATAGGCATATTTATTTCAAGCGTGGGCCTGCAGGGCGCCACACCTGCAGGTGTGCCCACTTGCTGCCCATGTGCTGCCCGCACTGATGGGCCAGGGCCAGAGCACCAGAGCTCGGCAGAGGTATAAGTCTGGCTTCACCGTGACCCCAGCTCAGAGGAGTGCGGGCAGGACGGAAGCACAGACGGCCATCAAAGGGCCTGCACTCCTCAGCCTGCGGCCCGGAGTCCCGTGTGCGAGGGCCATGCAGGAAGGTCACACCACTCGCTGCCGCCCGCCACGGGGGCCTATTCAGGGCCGAGCAGGCTGGTGCACAAATGGGCTGAGGAGTGCAGCTAGAAAGAGCCGCAAGCGAAGCGCCGGCCTCTGATCCTCTCAGGCACAGCCCCGCCACTGTGCAGGGATTGTGTGCGGGGCCACCCGCCCGAAGGAGGCCAATTACTATGTGCTCGCCAGACTTCCCTCCTCTGCCCCCTGGGGCCCGGGCTCTGTTCCCAGCACCTCGGCAGCGCAGCTGAACCTTCCCTCAGTTCCCTGCCCCTGCGTTTATGCTCATGCACTCCTCTCCCCTCTGGGGGCCTGTGGGGGAGAGAGAGATCTGAGAGGGGCAAGGAAAAAAATAAAAATGCAACAGCATGAAAATTCAGGAGGAGCTGGTTTAAAGCCACTGTCGCACAGACCCGCGGCTCGCTCCTTCCACAGGACTCGGCGATGAAACAGAAGGGCCGCGGCCTAGCCCCAGTGACGGGGCAGAGAGAGACACACAGCAGCAACGAGGGGCTTGGACTCAACACTGGCGCCTGGCCCAGCCCACCCACTCTGCCTCTCTAAGCTGGAGCAAACCCTCCTGAGACCCTCCCATCAGACAGGGCCCCCGAGCACACAGCACACAGCACACAGCACACAGCAGTCCAACACCTTCACCGAGAACACAGATCAGAGTGACCCTGGATCCCAGCGGGCCTAATAAGGTCCCCCCGCCCCGCCCCGCCCCCCCATAGCAGGACCCTGTTTCCCGGGGTGAGAACTAGCCTGAGCGAAGACCAACTGACCCTTGGGCTCCCAGGAGCATGGCGCCCACATGCCACATCCCACTTCTGCCCGACGTCCAGACAGACAAGGTGAGGTGCACAGGGAGAGTGGGAAGCCTTGGCTCACTTGGCACAGACCGTCATTCCCCACGTCAGCTCCTACCTTGACCCTGGAAAATGACTGGTGAATCCCAACCCAGCCTCTGAGAGAGAGCCAGCAGAGCCCAGAGGGTGCCAGAAAGATGTTCACTCCCGCATCAGATCTGGGACCCTCAGCCAGAGGCTCCGGGCCCACAGGCGATGCCCAGTCCTTCCTGAATGCACTTCGTCCAGCTGGTCACCTAAGGCCAGTAAGCAAAGGCTCATGAAGCCACAGGCAGAGAACCCCGCCGAAACCTGTATGTGCCAGCAGCGCATGGCGCGGACACTGGCAGGGAGCGACTCGGTCCAGAACCAAAAGGAGCCCAACAGGCCTGGACCCTGGAGAGCAGGGGTCCCTCAGCCCTCTGGGCAGGGCAAGGGGACCCCTGTCCTCTGCAGACCTGGAGAGGCACAGAATGAAACAATCTGGGGGACTCAAGTGACCACCAAGGGAAAACCCAATCTGAGGGGGATGGCGGCAAAGGAGCCAGGCTTCCGAGCTTCCACCCCCGCCGCAACCAAAAGGTCAAAGAAAAGGCACCAAGGTCAGAACCAACTGAGCCTAAATTCCAGAGAGCACTGTGATGAGAGCACTGGCCCGGGAAGCCACCAGGGACCTTCCTCACCCGTCCCGGCCCATGTGTGCACCCTGATTTGTTCACGAACCCTCCAGAAGAACTCTAGACCCCATGTGTCGGGACACTGAAGGATGATGGAGGGCGTCTGCCTCATCACCGCATGAGGTTAGAGAGAAGGCGGAAGCGATAGCACAGTGTGGGGAGGGCACTTGCCTCGCAGGCAGCCGACCTGGGTTCGCTCCCTGGGACCCTCTATGGTCCCCTGAACCTAGCAAGAATGCTCACTAAGCACAGAGCCAGGAGTAACCCTGAGCACCACTGGGTGCGACCCTAAATCCATCTCCCCAAAATGTTCAAGCATCACAGGGCTCAGCAAGATCTACCTGAGGTACCTGTCGATAGAAATGGAGACCTCACCCCTGCAAAACTAGCCCACATGAGTGACAGCGACAGCATCAGGCACCCATCAGCCATGGCGGGCAGCAAACATGGAACAGCCACGTGCACGCGTCACAGAGCCACAAGTGGGAGGACAGGACATGCAGGCTTCCCCGAAAAGGGACTTTCCCTCCTTCCACACAACAGACGGACACAGGAGGAGAACACAGGGCCAACCAGGACACACACAGGCTGCAGGGGATGGATGCGAGGGCAGTGAGCACTCTGACGTCCACCTCCATCTGCCTCGAGTGACCAGGAACCATGGCTGCCCTGGAAGGGCTGATCCATGGTGTGGCGCAAAGGGAGGTGGCCATGGGGAGGAGGTCGCGCCTGGACACTTGGTTCAAGGTGAGCCCCCAAGAGAGGCAACTTGCAAGCAACGTGCACCAGATGAAGCACCCAGCGTGTGGCTCTCTTCCGTCCTCCGTGCCCAGGCTGTCCAGGTGGGCTGAGGGTGGTGGGCAGCGCTTCCTGGGGCCCCTCAACAGGGCGGCCCAGGCCCAGGCACCGGCGTCCACCTTCACCCATGTCCCAGTCAAGCCTCCGTCCCCAGGAGCCCCTGCAGACACAACCCTCTCCCTGACGAGTCCCTTGCTCCACACTCAGCAGATGGCGAGTGACACAGCGACAAAACCCACGGGCTCGAAGCCCGCGTGGGCATGTTTACCGCACGCTCCCCTCCAGAGCAGCTGCGCGGGCTCGGCCGTGAGGAAATCCGAGCGCTCGTCCAACTAATGAAATCTCTTACGAGCCGACGCGGCAGACTCCGGCAAGGGGGAGCTGCCAGCTGCCGCCTAAACACTATTTTCCAACATCTTCTGAAGGCTAGTACTTACTCAAATAGACTTTTAAAAGAAAACGAATGTGAAATATTGTAATTATTAGAAGATTATTATAATTAGACCTTCTGTTCTTGCTTCTGATTCAGGGAACAAAGTGGCTGGGACTGTGGCGAAGGAGGCCAAGTCCTTCCTCCGGGCTCAGGACGCATCTGCCCACCTCTGGTCCTCACCTCAGCCCCGCAGGGCGCAGAGGACATGGACAGGCCGGCCGTGTCTCTCCCCACCTGCCCCGTGGCCCCAATCCCCGCTGGCAAGGGGACACTGGGCCTGAGCCCCATCCAAGAGCTCCACTGGGTTCTTCCTCGTCCTCAGGTGATGTTATTCCACAAAAACACAAGCAATGAATGTGTGCAGGACTGAGTCTGCACCATCCCTTAGCCACCCAGAGACAGAGTTTTTCACCCAGAAAACAAGTTGCATTCGCTGTTCCCTCCTGGCCAGGCCAAGGACACCAACGCGGCTCTGCCAAGTATGCTTGTGGCCCCTTGCCACTGCACAGAGAGCACAAACTCAGACATGGGGACGGCTCTGCCTCCTCGCCCCACTCCAGTGTGACAGGAATAGGGATCTGCAACTCTGCCAGCTACCTGGGCTCCCCGGCTGCCAACACCGAAAGGAAAAGATACAGCCCCCCACCCCCCAGATTCCACCACACCAGGAAAGCTGGCGCCCAGGCGCACCCTCTCTCCATTAACGCTTATGGGAGTCTTGCTCACATGCTTGCTCTCCTCTCCCTTATTTCTGATCTAGAACATGCACCTAGATGAAAAATGTTTTTAAAATGGGCGGGGGGGTAGGGGGAAGCTGAACAAAGGGCCAGCACTGGGCTTCAGCCAGTGCTAGTCTTACACGGCTGACTCCAATCCATTCCCTGGCACTCCATGACGTCTCTGGAGCACAGAGGCAGGAGTCAGCCCCGTGCACCTCCAGGTGTGGCCCAAATGCCCAGAAAGAGCCAAAGCAACACTGAGGCCTGTCGGCGGCCTGAGCAACAACTGATACCCCAGCCCTTGCCAGGTAGCGGCTTCACTGCGTCCGACTCACTGCCAAAGTGACGCCAAGCCAACAAAACTCCCAGGTACGCTGCCCCCCACCCACGCACCACTCAAGTCCCGGCAGGCGCACCCACAACCTGAACCAAGCAGCTCCACTGCTCACAGCTAATCTCAAGAGACGCCTAGTCTGCCAGCTGCCTGAGCGCCTGTGAGAGCACAGCAAACTGAGGGGAAAGTGGCGCCGACGCCCGCCAAGCTCAGTGAGTGGGAACGGGCAGCAAACAGCTCAGCACCCTTCAGACGATGATCTGGATCACATCACTGTGAGAGAACCATTCTCACAGATTTTCATTTTCTTCAACTTTTTTTTATAATTCCATGTATCACTTTGTTAAAAGAAGCAATATAAAATAGATTTTGTGCCTGCTAAGGGGACAAGCTGGGGGAGGGGACGGACTGGGGACGATGGTGGAGGGAAGGTCACACAGGTGGTCGGATTTGTGTCGTAATAATGAACTGTGGTATGAACAACTTTGTAAAGCACCGTGTTTAAATAGAGTTAGGGGGAAAAAATTCCCCCCAGACATATCAAATTTCTGAGAGGCTTAGAAAATGAAGAACCAAAGGATGAAAGTGAGGATTTTACCAGGCACACAGCAAGGGCTCTGGTGGGGGCACTGGAGTGACGGACTCAGATCTGCTTGGGTTATCAACACCACTTCCTGGAAGCCTCGGCCCTGCTCTGGCTCTGCCCCTGCCTGGCCTGGGTCAGCTGTGTGAGGGGCTGGCTCGGCGCAAGCGGCACCTTCCCTCATTCCCTCCCAGCTGCACAGCATACCTGCACACCTGGACGGCAGGCAGCCACAGAAGAAAGGGCTGGAGGGAACCTTGACCGACCCCAGCTCACTGGCAGTTTTAAAGGCAAGAGACTCAAACCAGCCCCTGAGATGGTCTTGGGCAAAGCTGCAGTGAGGAGGTTGTGATGGGTGTGCGCCCACGGGCATCCCACCCTGGATGCCATGCCCCCCAGAAGCTGAGTCCACAGGGCAACTCAGGGATGAAACCCGACTCAGGCCGACATGTGGAGACCACCCTACCCCACTCTCATCTTCCGAAAAATGTGTCTGGCTCAGCGGCACCGGCTGAGCTTCCACGGTCAGCACAGTGAAACGCTACCCTGCCACACTTTCCTGCCCACCCTGAGAGGTGACGATGAGCCAGAGCAGACCCCCCTGGCAAAGGAAAGAACAACAACACGGTCTGAAGTGCCGAATACACCTTTCCTGGCAAAGGTCCAGCTCCAGAGCAGGCACGTGGGCTATGAGAGACTGTCCAGGGAGCCGGGCTCATGCAGCATTCACTGACAGGTGTGTTCTTGGCCCCAGCCACTCAGATGTGTTAGCGAGGTGGCTCCAAGGGTGTGAAGTGCTCACGCTCAGCCTTTATTTCCTTGCATCCCTCAGGACACTAAGGAGGGCATCTACGGCTGCCTCATAGTATTTGCAAACAGTCTCCTAAACATGTTAGTGTTTAGCGTCGATGTTCTGACTTTTAATCAGATTGTACTTCAAAAGACGTACCTCCTGACTTTGGCTTTGAATAGGAGTAAGGCCACTTATTATACCAGCATCTACCCGTACGTAAATAAAATTCATGGTGACTAGTTTTTCCCTGCTTCATTTCAGTAAGAATGGCTGCTGGAACCCATCACTGCTGTATCTGGGGCCTCGCGTGGTGCTGGGGACAGGGCCCTGTACACTGCCCGGCACAGACGCAACCCTGTAAGCACCTTTCCAGCCCTGTTTCTCTAACTGCGCTACCATCCTCACATCCGTGTTGGGAGAAATTTTTTGGAACAGCTCAGAAGACTACTAGCAGGGAAAGGACGTGTCGGGCAGAGCCTCACCTGGGGCAGGGCACAGTGCTGTGAGCGAGCCCCCACACTGACAGTTCATGGCAAAGGCACTGGCTGAATGACCCCGTGACCAACTCTAGCCTTTCTGCTCCACCGCTCACCTGGCTGGAGGAATCTCGGCTTCCTGTTGTCCTCTTCCCACCTGGACTAGGGTCTCCTAGTGCTGAGAAACTCATGCAAACTCTGGCCTGTCGGGCCAGAACATGAGCAGGGGCCTGCCAGTGGGACCTCCAGAGCAGTGGTTTCCGCGCTATTAAACTGGCACGAGGCCTGGGCAGAGAGAACGATTCTGTTTGTTCATTCGCTTGTGTGTTGCCTCTGTGGGCAGCCTAAGGGGGGAAAAAATCATCTATTTGGAGGATTTACATGGTCCTATTTTAACTGTGAAAAAGCACACAATGTGAACTAGCTGTCCAGGCCATTCTTTCCATTCAGTGGCATGACGGGGTCCATCTGGGTCCTTAACGTTTCATCTTCCCCAAGCCCCGGTCACTCTCAATCCCTGGCAACCAGCGAGTCACGACGTACCTGTGGGCCAGGGCCCCGTCCTTGGAGGGGGCCTCGCTCCCCCTGCAATCACTTCTCTTCTCTTTCAACTTCTGGCGCTGCCGAGGTGCCCCGCAGTCTGGCTCTGAGCTGCCAGGGGCTGGAGCAGCTGCGTCCTGTGGTAAGCAGTGCAGCCGGGACCCCTGACCACTGGGTCCCCTTGTGGCTGCTCAGAGGTTAGAACACGGTGTGGTTGTGGGGAACCCGGTGCTGCTGTCCAGCCTAACTGCCCTTTCTACATTTTCCAAGGCAGGTGCAAGTCCAACTCCTCAACATCCCACCAGCTCCTGCCCTTTTCTGGTCTGTGCTGGTGTCAGGGGCTATTCAACTTTGAAAAATCATTACTCCAAACTATACTACAGCGTGGAGAGCTGCAGGCCCATGTTGGCTAATTATACTATATAGTTGCTAAAGCAGATTATTTATGAGGACACACAGGTGGGCTTATGAAAATAGAAAAGGCTCCGAATGCATTCCTATTTTTTTTATTATATTTTATTTTTGCTTTTGGGCCACACCCAGCGATGCTCGGGGCTTATTCCTGGTTCTGCACTCAGGAATTACTTCAAGCTGTGCTCACAGGACCATATGAGATGCTGGGGATTGAACCCAGGTTGGCTGCGTGCAAGGCAAATGGCCTACCCTGCTGTACTATCACTCTGGCCCTCGAATGCAGTTTTAAACAAAGTATACACAACACACCACATGCCTAGAGTACTCAGGTCTGACTCCGGGACAGAAGTGAGTTTGATCTGATCACATTCAGACATGGTCACAAGGTCCTGCACAACTCTGGGCAGCGAGGCATGGCTGAGGCTAAGCAGGACAGCGATGAGGCACTTGCCGTAGCATGAGGCGGACCCAGTGTCAGTGCCTAGCACCCCATCTGGTCTGAGTCCCACCAGGAACGATCCCTGAGCACAGCCAGGAGGCAACCCTGAGCACAGCTGGGTATGGCATCAAACCCCTCAAAAATTAAAAAATAAAATTACGAGATAAATAAAACAAAACAATTTAGAGCACGTAGCATATGTCTGACCTATAATACTCCGCAGCCTCTGTTAAAGGTATCAGTGTAGAGTTTTTATTCAAATTGCAATTTGTAGTTTGAGCTCTAAAGAGTAGTCATCTAAGAGCTTAATTACTCAGGCCACAAATTCTGGCTTTTAGAGCAAAGAAGGGTCCTCATCTGGATCCCTAGCACAATGTCAATGGATGAGGATATTATGTAAAGGAACATTAATTATTAAGAAGTCTCTAAATAAATAAACACATTATTTTACAGTTTCTCATAATCTAATTTTTGAAAGCCAGTTAAGAAAATGTGATCTAAATAATATTCAAAATTAACAGAGTAAAGTATCTTACAGCAGTTGACTGCTAAACCTTCAATGCCAGAGCAGTATGTCTCTATTTCTTAAATATTTTATGGATTTCGGTAAGAGCTTATAAAACACACTGACATGTTTTGATGAAAACATTTTAGTTTCAGTTTCACATTAAGTCAGTAAATTCAGATGCTTCACAGAGACTTTTCTGATAATCTGACTATACCCTCAGTGATTATTCCCATACCAGAGTCCATTAGGTTTGAGTAACATAAAAAATGTTAGTGTAAATTTCTAAATTTAAGTACAACTTTCACGCTTTTTTAGGTCTGTACAATTAGATTTATAAAAGAAAAACGAAGTTGTGCCTTTGGGGCGGTTCCCTACAGGACAGCCAGCATGGGCCCCAGGACAGGCACTATCGGCCCTGTAAGCTCAGAGGTGGGTGACGACCAACACCTCACACCACCTACAGGGCACAAGGCCCCAAAACTTACCCACACAGGCCATCTACACCTCAACAAAACTTTATGTGAAGACATGTTATTTAAAACTCAAGTTGTGGGCTGGAGCGACGGTTAGGGCATTTGCCTTGCACGCAGCCAACCCGAGTTCGACTCCCAGCATCACATATGGTCCCCCAAGCACCACCAAGAGTAACTCCTGAGTGCAGAGCCTGCAGGAACCCTGAGCATTGCCAGGTGTGACCCAAAAAGTAAAGGGGGAAAAAAACCCAAAAACCCTCAAGTTGCATTACTTCCATATATTTTAATTATATTTAGAATGAATCACACATGTAATAAGTTGACACTTTCTAAAAGCTGACAGTTCTCGCACCTCACGGATTAAAAGAGGAGCTAGGTGGCTTATCACCACAAGACACTATGGCCAAGGACGATTTATTCATTTATATAGGCTACGTGAGGCGGAGGCGTGGCGTGGTAGAGACCCCAAATTACTGCGTTAAACATAAATCACAAGTTTCCAAGAAAGGGGCCAGAGAGATAGTCCAGTGGGTGAGGCACTTGCCTTGCTTGAGGCCGACCCGGGTCTAATCCCTGGCAACCCAGATGGTCCCCCAAACCCCACCCAGAACGATCCCTGAGTGCAGAGCCAGGAAGCCCTAGACACAGCCAGCTGTGGCCCCGAAGAAAGCTTCCAAAGGAAATGGCCTCTTCTCGCCGTCACCCAGCCACCCACCTCCCTCTGCCACACCCAAAGGCTGTGGAGGAGACCCTGGCCTCTGGAAACTTCCACTGGGAGATGTCTCTGTCCACACCACCAGCTCCCCCTGCGGTGACATTCTGCCCAGGCAGGTACCACTGCCCAGCACTCCCCTCTCATGGTGCCACCAGTGTCTCCTCACCAAAGCTGAACCTCATAGCCCTCATGTGCCGGGGACCCCCTTCTGCACTCTGGCCGGAGCCCCTGAAACGTCTGCTCTCTCAGTTACGGTCCTCTCTCTGGCACACCACACCGCGTTTCTGCTGCCGTTCATACTTCTACTGAATTTGGAAGTTTCTCCCAATCATCCTTAAAAACCAAGCACAACAGGAAAACAGATTGTTTACACTGCCGAGCGCCTGTTTATCCCACCCGCCAGCCCCGCCTTGTCGCCCGGCTACTGCTGCTCTTTTCCTGTTCCCTTTAGGCGCAGATGAATCTTAATTTGAGATCCACGACAACCACACTCCACAAGTACCAAAATCCGCACCCACCCTGCTGCACGTGTGAGCCCTGCGTGCCAGGGAGCAGAGGGCCTCTGGTGAGGTGCAAGAGCCTCTGCATTTGCTCGATGGAGTTGAGGGCCCTGGAGCCTCACACAGAGAATCCTAGCACTCACCCTGGAACTTTCCCATCGAGAGCTGCCACTCACTCAAGGACTGTCTCCTCCACTCACAAAATGGGCCCCTGCGCCTGCCCCAGGCAAGATGGGCATGACACAAGGTCACCGGGAAGCGTGGGGACTCCTGGGCATTTACGGGGCAAGATTTTCACACGGATGAGCAGACCTGTGGAAGCCTGACACTCGTCCCCAATTTTATAAGTCCCCTCCTTCAGTGGACAGGCGCTGGCCGACAGGGGCTTCATATCCAAGCAGCCCTGTAGGTAGTGAAGTGACCTGTGAAGTGAAAGCCACAGGGCAAAGAAAGAAACAAGGCAGGTGACCCGGGCAGGACGGGACAATCACCCCCGGTGCTGTGGCAGTTTCATACGGATGATCATTCTGCTAGTGCCGGTGGTAATCATTCAGGTTCCAATTACCAAGAACAAAACCCAGAAACAAAAACATCTTGGGCAGTTCAGCTTCAACCCCACGTCCCCCCGTGTGTGGCCAAAGACCCAGAGGTCTTACAGGGACATGCACCCCACGTGCTGGCAGGGATGAGTGGGCAGGAATGGAGATGGGGGGCCGGAAACACCAGGGGGACAAGCCCAGCGACACGCCTGCCAGGCCTCTCTGAGACCCTGTAAGGTGTCTGGCAAACGCCGTATCAGTCAGCCCCAGACAAGTACCTGCAGGCACCCTGAAGTCCCGAGCACAGGGCGAAGGCCCAGTGGAACCAGGTGCAGAGCCCAGGGCTCCATGTTCCCAGCTGGGCAGCACCCCTGCTTCCCACTCCAGCCTCATGACTCTGGCTTCACAGGCAGTCGCACCGCAGCCCTCCTGGCTGCTCACGGGCCCCTGGGAAGCTGCTCCTCTCTGCGGGAAGGAAGCGATGGCATTCCCGTCGGGCAGCCGGTGGGTAGTGCCTCCCAGCAGGAAGAGGGCAGCACCCTCCATGCCCACACTGTGCCCCTCAGGACCAAGTGGGATGCCAGATTTGGGACTTGCTCGCCTGACGCATAGTCGCAGAGACCAGAAGGCTCTGTGCTGTGGGGACCCACACAGGCGCCAGGCTGTGGCCGCCACTGCCTCCACTGGGATTTCTCACCCGGGGCTTCCCAGCCTCAAGCTCCCAGGTGCTCTCTCCTCTGCCACAGCGATTCCTAGAAGGGACTCAAAGGAACGCACCCGGTGTGTTGCGGAGTTCAGGATCTGAGCTGACTCAGCACGTGCCGCACGAGGCAGACACCCTGGCTGCGCTCACTTGGCAGCATGCAAAATATAGTCAGGGCTGGCTGTGGCCGGCTGCCTCCGACCCGTCTCTGATGACACCCATTTAGTACCTAGCAGGTCGCTTCTCCCCTTTCACGAGCCAGTTTCTTCTTAGGAATCCTATCCTTGGCACGGATTTCAACAAATAAAACATCTCTGAAAATCCGAGACGTGAAATTCAGACTGGACTGAAGATCAATTTTCCCAGCACGGTGAACTGCCTCTAAACTGGCATTCCAGCGACAGAGTGGACTCAGGTTAACCATGACCTTGAAGACACTTTCAGCCTCCCAGGCCGCTTCTCACTCAAAGAACCAATCCCCCACTTTACTGCTCTGACGCTGCCTCCTGCTCCGAGCCTTGAGTCTGGGCAATTCACATGCCACCACGCTCCTCTCAAACCCATGAGTGCTAGCGACCACTGAGAGGGACGCCAGAGCCTCCTCCATGCACCCAGCCCACCCCTCTGAGAGGTCAGTGCCACCACACCAAAAGAAACTTCCGCAACCCTCCTACAAGTCCCTTCTGGAGAACCATGATGACCATGAATGCTGGGAGAAACCCACCTGCCAACAGTGGCTCTCCCTGAATCCCAATAACCGCCCCAGACCTTCCGAATCCCAACCCTGCAGCAGATCCGAACATAGGATTCCCGGGGATCCCAGTGCACAGCCCAGCTCTGGAAACAAGTGAGTTCTAATTAATTACAACTATAGGCAAAGAGGGGTGCTCAGAGTGTGTGTGGGGGGGGTGGAGTACAAGGCCCAGTGGAGCAGGGTAAGGGAGAGCAACAGCACGGTGGAGTGTTTGCCTTGCATGTGCTGACCCGGGTTAGATCCCTGGCATCCCATAGGGTCCCCTGACTGGTGATTCCTGAGTGCAGAGCCAGGAGGAAGCACTGAGGATTGCCAGGTGTGAACCCTCCCCACCCCCAAAAGGAGATCCAATGGTGGGTGGTATTTAATGATGCAGAAGCTTCAGGGATGGAGAACAGTCAAGAGCGTGTTGTCAGCCCTGTAGGAATCATACAGCCACAGGTGGCTGCACCCACAACAGAGAGGGCAAGCGCTCCAGCAGCCCCAACGCACTCCTCCTCAGGGCAAGCAGCCGTCTCAGGGCTAGAGCCTACCCGACTCCACCAGTTTCCACAGCTTGGACACTTCAAGAATCTCATCCCCCTTTCAAGCAACCCGGAGGGCCAAGTCCTGAGCACAGGGTGTCTCCTGAGCACAGGAGAGAGACTGGAACAGGAATCAGTTGGCCCCACAGGCTCCAAACCCTCCAGCAGTGTCTAACAAACCCAGGAAGCCGAGCTCCTCACCCACAGCACGGGCACACAAAGCGTGCATGGGTCGCCCAAGACGGCATTTTCAACAGTGCTTTCTCCACCCCCCAGTGACTTTGGGAGACCTTGCCCCACTCTGGCCATCTCTGCTGACTGCCATGGCCCGCCCCTCTTGTCACTGGAACACAGGAGCCAAACCCAGATGGCTTTTTCCTCAGAACTTCCGAAGACCAAACTCTCAACACATTCAAAATCCACAGTGCCCACATTCATCGAAATACAGCAGATTCTGTGTCCGCACACGCAGACCCAGGGCAGCAAAGGCTCTTGAGCTGTTTGGTAAGAGGTGAGAACCACCTCGCACCTGCAACTTTGTCCTGGAGCCAGACCAGGATCAACAGGGCTGCTGAGACTCTGGGAAACAGGAGTGCCCCTCTGCTCAGGTGCCCCAGGAGGCCGCTGACCGCAAAGGGGAAATCCAAGTTTGAAACCAAGAGACCTGGCCACAGGGCCATGACCCAGAGACAAAACACAGCCTGAGAAACAGCCAGACAGCCCGGTAGGTACCCTGTGCCGACACTTCAAGAATCTCACTTCAAGAATCTCATCCCAAACAGCAAGCAGCAAAGCAAAAACAGAAAACAGTACTTTTGATTGGATTACGAGGCCTGAATGATCGAGCACCTAGACGTTTACCATCCAAAGGATAAACAAAATTTGCAAGGGAAAAATCAAGCTCTTCAAAACAAGGGAAATAAGGTTGGAGAGGTACCTCAGTGTCAGAGCACGCAACTCACAGACATGAGGCCCAGGGTTCAACCCCTGGCATCACCAACACACACACACACACACACACACACACACACACACACACACACACAGAGGGCCTCACCATCCACCCCCAGAACATGCCTTGACTCTGCAGAAGTCAGCAGCAGGGGTCTGTGAAACAGCACTGAGGGAAGGGCACTCGCCCTGCATATGGTGCACCCACAGTCAATCTCTGGCGCTTCACACGATCCCCCAAGCCCAGGCAAGAGTGATCCCTAAGTGCAGAGCCAGGAATAAGCCCTGGACAGTTCTAGAGGGTGGGGGGAGGAAAAGAGAGAGAGAGAGAGAGATCGTTTTAACAAAACAAGAGCAATACATGAATTACGATTTTGTTCAGAGGGGGATGAACCTATAAAAGAAATGGTTGGCACCACTGCGGAGCTAGCAGATGCTTTGGGAGTGTTTTACAATGAATATATGGAATGAGTTATTGCTGATTTTTTCAGATGAGCTAACTTTACTGCAGCTATGCAGAGTAATTCTAATAATCAGGTATTTGAGAAGTGTGGAAAGAGGCGCCCTCATGACGGATGTGACACACGCCAAGACAGAGCGATCTGTGATGGAAACAGGTATGCACGGTCCCACGCTTGGGACTTCTCAGCATGCTAAAAAGCATGCACAGTGAAGGCTGGACCAGGGATAGACCCCCTTGGCCCAGCTCCCCACAGCCTCAGTGCCCTAAGCCTGTGGCTGGCCAGTAACTGGGTCTCTCATCTTGACAGGTGACAGGAGAAGGGCACGGCTGTACACTCACAACCCGGGTCTGAGCCCGGCCAGCTCCTTCTGACCTGCAGGCTCGGGCAGCCAGGCACCGGTCATCTGCCCTCCTGTGCCCAGTCTAGTCCATACGCAAGGAAAACGGGCAGACAGTGGGAGAGAAAGTCTCCGTTTCCTGTGCCCTGGGTAAACACCCCCCCCCAACACCACCACAGAGACCTGCTCTGTCCCTTCCTGTGAGTCGGATACTCAATCTCCCCCTCAAAATGAGGAACGGGCAGCCAGCCCAGGCTCAAAACCTGATGACCAAGATAAAACAGAAGCTGCTTCCTCATATTAAAAAAAAAAAGAGTATTCCATTAAAAACAAATTTTTTTAACCACCTGTTTGATACTCCAGATTTTAAAGCACATTTCATATATACATATATGTATGAAAGACTGTTAATAGAACATGAAATGTCTGTGGCTTAAGGTCTATTAAAAAAATGCAAAACATCTGATCTACCCTCATCAGAAAAGAAAAAAAATTACAGAAAAAACAAAATCTAAAGTTAAATTCTATGCAGAAATGCACTGATGTGTGCCGCTGGAAGACAGTACAGCGGGGAGGACTCTCGCCTTGAACACGGTCAACCTGCGCTGGACCCCCCACATTCCATATGGTCCCCTGAGAACTGCCAGAAGTGATCCTTGAGTGCCCAGCCAGGAGTAACTCCTGAGCAATGCTGGGTATGGCTCAAAAACAAACAAAAGTCTTTATACAACTGTTATAATATTCACTGACCCCTTTGAGCAAATTCTAGCTCTCCCCAAAATTCAACTTAAAAAACGAAAAAGATCTGTACTCTATACTTAATCTAAATTCCAAGAGAAAAATTTTAATTTAGTAAAAAAAATTGAGGTTGTTTTGCTTTTTTCCCTTTTTTTTAAACAAACACTACTTATCAAAGTTAGAGACACATACTAAATAACAAATTGCTTAAGACTTCAAAGTCCTTTCCTAATAATAAAATTAACCTTGATAAACAATACAGGAAGCCTCCTAAACATGTAACAGACAAATGCATCACTTTTACTCACTCTAACAGTAAAAGTTTTAACCAGATTACAAAAGGGACTACTTTAAAATACTTAAATTCTGGCTAAAACCGCAAGTTCACAAAATCAGTTACCAAACCAGCAGAATAAGTTCCTCAGAAAGTCTAATGTGCCATGAATTTTAACATTACAGAGACATAAAATGCCCATAAAAGAAGCAAAGTGGCTAGGAGGAATAAGAATGTATTGATAGGTTAAAATAACATGGCAGGACTTCAAAGCAGATATTGGGAAAACTATGAATTTTTAAATATTGAATTGTTCAAAACCTTGTCGGAAACACTGTCCCTCAAACTTCAGAGCATGGGCAGCCACAGACTCACAGACCTGGTAAACCTGAGGGAACCTTATGTTTGACGCCGTTTGACTCATCTGGCAAACTAGACCGCAGGACAAGCCTGGTGTCTCCGTGTGTCTCTGTCTCTGTCTCTGTCTCTGTCTCTCTCTCTCTCACGCACACAAGCACGCACGCATGCATGCAGAAGCTCCAACAGCACTCTTTGGAGGCTTGTCCTGTCCTCAGGCTCCGTCCCAGTCCCTGAGCGTCACTCACGAAACTCTTTCAGCAATGATGTGGGTTTTGTTAGGAGACCAGTCCTGGCAAGGGGCAGAACCAGGGTCGCCCTAGCAAGGCATGTGCTCCAGCCCTGTGAGCTGTCCCTGATCCCTCACCGGCACGATTCATATATCTATCTTTCAGCGTCAAATACAGATATTCTGGACTGGGAACATAGCTCAGTGAGTGGCAAGAGCTCTTGCCATGCATGGATGTGACCCCTGGGACCCCCAAACCAGACAGGGAACTTCTTTTCTTGTTTTGGGGCCACACCCAGCAGGGCTCAGGGGTTGCTCTTGGCCCTGTACTCAGGGATCACTCCTGGCAGTACTCATATGGGATGCCAGAGATCAAACCCGGATAGACTTCGTGCAAGCTTCCTCCCCACTGTATTATAGCTCCAGCCCCACAAATAGGGAACTCTGGCTAGAGGGCAGGTGTTACCAGACCAGGAGCTCACTGGGGCCAGGGCACCCTCAGTCTCGCCAGTACACCACTATTTCTACCTGAGCTCTCATGGATGGAGCTCAGGGATAACACTTGGCCCAATCAAAGAAAATGATGTTAGAAGACAGAAATGAAGTGCTTGTGATTCCCGACATGCACCTAACTGAATTCCAGGACGACAGACTTCTGTAATACACTTCTGATATCTCCTTTCTGGATCATTCTGGAAGATTTTTCATCCTATTTCCTTGAAAGGGCATCACAGATGTCAAATCTTTATTCGACTCACCCAAAGATAAGGAGAGCACAGGGAAGCGGCTTCTGACCACTGACTGTCCACCTCACGTGTTACCGAGACAAGGCATTACGGGGACCTTCTGGGGCCCAAGAGCACATGGGGGAAGATGCTTGCTTTGCACGTGGCTGTCCAGGGTTCAACCCCCAGCACCCGATATGGTCACCCAAGGCCATCAGGAATGATCCCTGAGCAGAGTCAGGAGTAAGCCCTGAGTACTGCCAGGTGTGACCCCCAAAACACAGGCCCCTTCTGACAGCATGCAGGGCTTTTGTCTACTTGAACGATCATAAATGAGCCTACAGGGTCTCCTGGTGCTTTTAAATGAATGTATGTTTACATCTTTAACCGTCTGAGGGTGTTTATATAAGGGAAAGACCAACTTCCTCCCCTGTAGGGTAATCAACAGATCAGATACCACTTGTCAAATCATCCTTTTTCCCTCTGCTGATGATATGTACCTCCCCAACAGCCCTGGTCTCTCACTTCCCTCATCATCAGCTCCTGACACATCACCCCTCCAGACAGCAGACTTGGAGACTTCACACAGATTCAACACTCCCAAGGACTTTTTCTGGACAACTCAAAAATATTTGACTCTTCTCAGATGAATCTTTCTTACATGTCCTTTCAAAACATCTTCAATGAGTTTCTTTCACATCAGAATCCTGTTAAATTTATAAGCGCTTAGATTTTTATGGCACCAAGTGAGCAGGGGCTTTGTGGAGTCCTCACAGGGGCCTTGGGGCTGGCCCCGAGAGGGGAGGCCCTGTTGGAAGGTGACACGGCCATTATTAAATCACAAACCAAGGCTGCCTCGGGATGCTACAGATCACTTATCCAACGCCTCTGACAACCTGACGCCAAAGATGGGTATTTAAGGCACCACACCAACTCGCCCACCAGTCTTCTCTTCAGACTCTTGACTGACTCTCTGAGCGGCTGAAACCCAGGACCACCCCCACACCTGCTGAAAACTCTGGGGCACCCTCAGGAGGGGCCGTCCTGCCGCAGCCCCGCACACACTGCCACCACACAACGGCCTAACCTCGCTGCCTCACCAAGAATCTGCAGATGTGTCCTGGCTCCACATAGCCCAATGTTTATAGGTCGTGTGGCTGTACATGCAGCCACACAACACCTCCAAGTTTCACAGTACTGAAATTCCGCTGGGGGCACAACAAGTGAGATGAGAAAGTAAGGTAAAAGCCACTGGCGCCCAACAAGCAACAACAGGCTCAATTAGGAAGGAACAGCTTAGTAAATCCTCAAAGATTTCCCCATGGTAAGATAGGACGATTTCCCCCAATTTTCTAAAGTACTGAAGTACTTTTGATAAGTCCTCTGGCCATTTAGTCCTAACAAGTAATATGAAAGAAACTATCATGTGGCCTGCTGAAAGGGCAGGCTCAGGGCTGGTTGGGGAGACAGGGACAATGTGGAGGAAAGTCATTCAGGTGGTGGGACTGGGAACACCAAAAGCCTGGAACAACTGTATTATGGACAACTTTGTAAACCAAGGGGTATGTGTGTGTGAGGCAGAGAGAGAGAAAGAGAGAAAGAGAAAGAGAGACAGAGAGGCAGAGAGACGTTACCATGCTTTTCATTACTTCTCGAGGCACAAAAAGGTAAAGAAAGAATGGAACCACCCTCAGTGATAGTGGCTCTGAACTTGAGGTTCAAATTCCGGGCCCAGGACAGGACAGCAGTTAGGGTTCAGCTCCCAGTGCACTGGGTCCCCCAGGCATGCTCAGGTAGTGCCCTGAAGGTCCTGTGCATGGCTTGGCACCACCCTGGAGTCCCCCAGCAACACGACATCCTCGGGTTGTGACACTGAATCGCAGGCCAGGCTGGCTGAGCATTGCCCAGGCTGAGGTGGGGGAGGGGGAGGTCCCTGAACACCTCCTGGAAGTCTCCCCACATTTTTAAAAAGAATGAGATGCATACCTGAGCAAAGGGAAAACAGGGCACCCTCAGAGCACACCCAAGCCAGTGCCAGGCACTGCTGCGCACTTCCAATTCCAAGGTCACCTGGTCAGAACAAGCCTAAATCACAAGCCCTTCGACTCCCTGGGGTAACACTGATCCAGCAACAGCCTCCAAATGGAGCCCAGTTTCCAACACCCAGGCCCACCCGACCCTGTGGAGAATTCCAAACCAGGTCCCACGGGTCTCTCAGAACCTACAGTTGCATCTGGTTCTTAGCTAGAGAAAAGAGTCATGGTTCCACACCCAGGGCCTCCCCAGGTCCACACAGAGCCCCAGCAAAGGGCCCACTAGTCCAGCAGATCAGAGAGGTTCCAGGCACCCTCGCAAGTGCTGTGCTGGGGAAGCACGGGAGAAAGGGGGCTAGTCTCTCACCGGCCCAGCAACTTGACGTGATTGAGGTCCTGCAACAGAAAATAACCGTAAGACACACTCGAGACCACCACAGCATCCCTGTGCTCATGAAACTTCTTCCTCTCCGTCCCTTACCGGAGACCCCCGCTCCACCCGTGTCCAGGAGAAAGAGCCACCGGCATGCGCGCTGAGGGGAAGTCCTGCTTGGCGCTGGAGAACAGAATGCAGACAGGAGTGAAGGAAGGGGAACGTGACCCCAGTGTGGAGGACAGCCTCGGGCTCAGGAGACACAACACTGCAGCGTGCAAATAAGCTCAGACCTCCAAGAAAATGATCTCACTTTCTAATAACAACACTGTGGGAGAGTGAGCCCAAGTGACTCACTTGCCTGTGAGTGACTCATCCACCTGTGATCCCCAGGGAAAGCACCTGGAAAACAGCGCCAGGGCCAGACCAGCGCCAGGGGCACGGGGCACCAGCACTTCCACCCAAGGGGGCCAGATGCCCCCAAACCACTTCCCTAGGCTCTGCAAAGCTGCCGGGGAAAGAGGCTGAACTTCCTGTCTGGACAGGAAAGGCAACAGGCAGGGCAGAGGAAGGAACTTTGACTGATGCCCTGCTACAGCCAGCCAAGGCTAATCAAATTCTTCTGCACATCAGAGAAGGAGGGTCGAGACAGGTACTCAGCGCCCGCTGCTCAGCCAGGCAGACTGGCTGCACCCACATCTTTCCCAGGATATGGCTAAGTCACATGGTAGAACTCCCATACCTTTCAGGCTGCCGCTGGTACTCAGGCACTGAGCCCTGGCCTGAACACATGAGGTCCTGGATCCCACACACAGAGACAAAGAGAGAGAAGCATCTGTACATGCACGCACGCACGCATGCACACACACACACATTCCCAGCAAAACACACACACACACATACACACACACTGGGGCGCATCTTCTAAAAGTTCTAGACTATGACCAACCTTTTTGTACCATGACCACATGAAAGCATCAAATATGCTCGAGAGAGCAAGTGTAACCCCAAAAGGCAGGCTGTGAAATTGAGATATCGGACCCTCAGAAGCAGCAGCAAGACACCATTTATTTGCAGGTTAAAATAAGCGAAGGCAGAGTCTGTGCCGAAGTCTCACATGTGATGTCTGGCACACAGCTCCAGCCATAACGGTGCTAGAGAGCAGAGCCAGTTCCTCGAGTATATCAAGCAAAACCAACTTACTGGGAAAAACATATGAACGTAAACCCTGCCTCAGTATAGCTATGTTAGAAGAAATTTCTGGAGTGCATTAGAATACATTCTAACAACAACTTTATGAAACATTTAGGGACATTATTCTTGTCTTGCCAAAGGAAAAAAAATAACCCACCAACAATTCAGGTAGCAAAATTACAGACATCCTTATTAAACACATATACAGACACCTCTTTCGACCTTGAAAATTAAAGGAAGACCAGGAAAAACAAGAACACAAAATAGTTTTAAACTAGAAGAGATGAATTTGCACTTAAAATGTACTTTCACTTCACCTCCATATCTAAAACTTCCATTTTACCTCAAGAGAACGATCAGGTGAGTACGAGGGGCTCATTTGGGCATTTAAAAGTCATTAGGGCTGGAGATAATACATGGGGTAGGGTGCTTGGCTTGCACTCGGCAGACCTGGGTTCGATCCCCAGTGTCCCATAAGCCGCCCCGAGCACCGCCAGGAATTAATTCCTGAGTGCAGAGCCAGGAGTAGCCCCTGAGCATCATGAGATGTGACCCACAAACAAACCCACGCTGTGAACATGAATTCCAACTGCAGGAAGTCCAAAAGCTTCCCAATAAATACTCAGATGGCTCATACCCGACAGGACTGAGGGGTAACCCTGCCAGCCATGCAGAGGGGGAAAAGGTTCCTACCAAATGCTCGTCCATAGTCCCCAGTAGCCAGTCCCTCTTCCCACTCTCCTCCCCACTCCTCTGGGCAGCACACCAACCTGCAAGGACACCAAGAATGGGCATCCCCAGTACCAAACATGCCCGGGTACTGCCGATACCAAATACCCCCAGGAAACAAAATACCAAACACATCTGGGGATCCAGTACTAAACACCCCCGGGGTACCGCAATAACAAACGCACCCAGGGATCCAATACCAAATACCCCCGGGTACCCCAATACCAAACACACACAGGGGATCCCCAGTACCAAACCATGATACCAATCACACCTGGGTACCTCTAATATACCAAACACGCCCAGGAATTCCCGATACCACACGCCTGGGAAACCCCAATACCAAACACCCCTATGTACCCCAATATCAAACACCCGCAGGTACCCCAATACCATACATGCTGGGGATCCCCAATACCAAATCCCCCCGGATATCCCCCAATACCAAACACGCCGGGGGATCCCCAATACCAAAGACTCAGAGTGGGCTTGAGACTCCTCTTTGCAAGTATGTATACTCGACGCCCCCGTCCGAGGCTCCATACCTAATCAGTAAAAATGAATCACATCCCCCCTATTTTATTCCCCTTCTCCTTATACGCTTAGAGAAATTACCTGCTGACAAACGCAGCCAGAAGGGCCAGCCAGAAAGGCCAGGCGATCGGGCCCGGGGAGGGCCGGGCACTCGGGCACGTCCACTCTGCAGGCCGAGCTCCCGGGGGCAGGGTTTCCCTCCCCCCGGGGGGCTCCCGGCACCGCCCCCCGCTGGCTGGGGCGTCCACGGCCCGGGTCACACACACACATCGCCCCGCTGCAGACCGCCCCGCGTCCCTCCGCCCTGCCCCGGCCAGGCCCGCGTCCCCCTGCGCTGTCCTGCCCCCGGCCGGGCCCGCGTTCCACCCACGTCCCGCCGCCCTGCCCCGCGACCCCCGCGTCCCCCCGCCTTGCCCTGCCCTGCCCTGCCCCC
>JAOXYA010009366.1:0-14106 GCA_028565675.1 Sorex palustris | reverse complement strand
CGTTCTCATCCTGTTTGCATAGGGCCCAGGTCTCTGAGGCATATGTTAATGCAGGAAGAACAGTGGAATCAAAGAGACGTGCCCAGGCAAATCTCTTCAATTCTATATCATTTTAGGAATTTTGATTTGCTAAATAAGGTATGGGAAAATTGTGCATGAAATAATGTCATTTTAGAAAATGAGTTTGTTCTGACTATTTCAATTAAAGTAGGTTAGATTAGTCATGGATGAACCATTACTGAGAGCTACAAGAAGAGAGCTCAGAAACTTAGGCCATATAATCCAATGGTAGATGTGGAAGCTGTTAGAAGTAGGAAAATAGTGAAAATATTCTGATGGCAAAATCAAAACAATACATTTATCCTATTACATACTTGGATATAAATAACCCATTGGTTGGGACACATCAAATTAAACATTACAACCTGTGGGACATTTGAATCTCAATTCTGATTTTCTTTCCACAATTTTAGATATATATCCTATTTCTGCTATAACTTGAATCTTAAACCTCTGAATATACATCCAGTACTATTAATGTAGACTTTGACCTTTTTTGGGGGGAGGGGTCACACCTGTCGATGCACAGAGGTTACTCCTGGCTCTGCACTCAGGAATTACCTCTGGCAGTGCTCAGGGCACCATTTAGAATGCTGGGAATTGAACCCGGGTTCTCCCCGTGCAAGGTTAAAGCCTTACCCACTGTGCTATCGTTCCAGCCCCAGACTTTGACCTTAAAGAAAACCCTTTGTCATTAAAGTCCTGGTTATAAAAGCAGAGTATATCTAAGCTAAGCAGCTTTCTTTCTTCATTTCTCATCTCCCTTCCATCCATCTTCCTTAAATGCTTGACTTCTAATAGAAAAGAACATTGTTGGCCTTGGCAGTATTTCTGCAGCCTGACTATGCTACGGAATTTTATCTATTTTTACGAAACCCTTAATTTCCTCACTGATGGGAAGTTGGGGTAGAGGTATTTGTCTCCTTTGGCTTCTTTGATACAGGTAAGATTTTGCTTAGTAGTGAAAATTGGTTCTATTTCTATTTAAAGAATATTTGCATTGAATTACTGTGAGATAGACACTTTCAAAGCTGTCCATGATTAGGTTTCCATCATACAGTTTCCAACACCCATCCCTCCACCATTGTACATTTTCGAGCACCAGTGACCCCAATTTCCCTTCCATCACCCTGCAGCCCACCCCATAAAGAATATTTTTAACTTAGTTGCTACAGGAAAACAAACATTTCACAGTCTAACACTACAGAGAACACACACATAAATGGATTTGAAGGTTTATTCCTATAACATTCCAGATGTAAGCATAAAGTTTATTATACTTTTAGTACCAATAGAGCTGGTAGCACAATGTATAAAAGGGCTTATAGTAGCTAGAAATATTGCATGTTACTATCAGAAAACTTAATAATTTGCAACCAATCTAAAACATGCATTTTCTTGATTTTCTAATCAAATAATTGTGTTTGCTAATAGTATAAACTGAATTTTCTCACATGTAAAATAAAAAGACACTAAGTAGTTATTATTAATTTTTAGAATAATAAGTTGACTATAATCTTTATTAGTTCAAAATTATCAGTTTGCCAAGGTTTTTGGAATGAGAAAGAATGCTTTGTGGGTTTCAACAATCAAATGCGAGAAAACAAAATTTGAAAAGTTTTTGCTCTTTTTTCACCTATATTGAATCTCTCAGTAATATTCCAGGAGCCCGGTTATACTTGACCAATTGGGTCTAAAATATATGATAAGGCTTGGAGGTCACCAAAGTCATACCTAGTGATGCCCACAGGCCTTTAGGGATATAACCAGTAGTGTTCGGAGAGAGGCTTATGTTTCATGGGATTGAATTCAGGACCTTGCTACATATGCAAAGCATATATCTTTATCCCTAACTTATTTCTTGGGCCCTTAAACTTTCTGTTCAAATTAAACAAAAGTTAAACCATCCCAGAAATTTCCAGAAAACTGAAAACAAAAGGCAATAATGCCACACAAATCATTGAAAAATATTTGGGTGTTGGATGTCAGGATCTATTTTAATTTAAAAATTGGAGGTGGTAAGAAAAAGTATTCTAGATCAGAATTTGTATGTTGTATAAAAAGATCTTCAAATTTATTTTTCTGCTGAAAGTTTTCTCATGATTGGTTTTTTAAAATAAATTTCTTTAAGACAATGAATGTGTTATATTATATAAAATAATTATAATATTAAAGCAGTTTATAATATTTGACATGTATAAAATCTAAAGTTTGCTGTTATATTATTGCATAACTTTAATGCAATAGCTTCTCTATCTCATTTTGTTAGAGCAAAGTAATATTGCATCTGTATTTTCAGTATTGATAGATAAATGAATATTTTTCTACAGTCCTAATAAACATTCATCTAAATGGTGACCTAATAGATAACTCATAAAATTATAAAGCATTTACCAGATCTTTAATTATACTGAGGACATAAATTCTAGGTGTTAAGAGTACATAGGAAACTATGAAATTCTGACTCACTGTGACTTTGTTAAACTTCCAACAAACTTATGGTTTATTTTTAAAACAAATTGAAAATGCTAAGACAAACACATTTCCACAGACCCAAGGAAATAACATTAAGAACCCATAATTTAAAACACTCTCCATAATTATTTTAAAGTATTTTTAATTGTTAAAATAGATAAGTCTTCAGAAGGTGAAAATATTCATCCAATTTTTTACTGCTTTTACTCAAACAGAAATATCACACTGATTTTCATTTATTTAATTCTTGGTATAAATAAGAAGCCTGAAAAACATAACAATACATACACATTTTGGCACAGCCAAATATACTTTGTATATTCCATATCAAAAGTTTTTATCTGTTAAATCTTTAAAGATGTTTTCTCCTGCAGTGTCCAGTCAAGTTTCTTCTGAAATCCAGTGGGAAAGAGTTGTTTTTCAGTTAGATAGCTCTACTTACTTTTTCACTGTTCCATTTATGTTTATTCAGGTATTGTTATTTTTGATGTCTTTCATTTTTGAGAATTTATACAAAACAAAAATAAGAAGTGTCCATCAGACATATGTACTGGAAATAGTCAGGAAGAAAATGTCTCACTTTCACATATTGTTTATAGAATATTTAGTGTATATATGTCCTTTGAGAACTTTTTTGGAGTAAAATGAGAAAAGGAGATTAAATTATATAGAAAACAGATATTCATTTCTATTGATTAGTAAATAATGCTGTATGGGTTACAAAGGGCTTATTTTTGTAATTCAGTTTTCCCTTATTAAAAATTTTATGATAAAGGCTAGAGCAATAGCTCAGCATATAGGGTATTTGCCTTGAATGTGGCCAACCTGAACTCAATCCCAATATTCCATATGGTCCCCCAAGCAACTCTAGGAGTGATTCCTGACTGCAAAGCCAGGAGTAAGCCTAGAGCACAACTGGATGTGGCCCAAAAACAGGCAAACAAACAAACAAAAGTTCTATTACCTAGGCAATAAATAATAGAGTAAAACACTAAATCTGAATTGAAGTTAAGAGATTTGCACAGCAATCACACAACTAGTAAGGGTCTTAAGCCAGACTGTGCCCTAAAAAACATCTGATTGCTGAACCAATACTGACTATGACATAATACTTACAGAATAGAAACTTAATCTAGAGGAGATCTAAGACAGTGGAGAAAGAATATCCAAACATGTTTAGTTGAACAAAAATAAAAGGTTTCAAGCATAACTTGTTAGCCTAAAATTTCTAATGAACATATAAAGTCTTGGCACTGACCCAATGTCATATCAGACACTAAAGTAAAGCAAACTGTGCTACGAAGGAGAATTTTTATTGTGTTCAGGAAACACACTTCAACTTCCTTCCATTATGGCTTTATTAAGTATGATTTACAAAGAAAAATATCTAAAAATATACTATAATGGGCTCGAGTGATAGCATAGTGGATAGAGCATTTGCTTTGCATGTGGCCAACTCGGGTTTGATTCCCAGAATCCCATATGGTCCCCTGAGCACCGCCAGTAGTAATTCCTGAGTGCAAAACCAGGAGTAACCCATGTGCATCACCGGGTGTGACCCAAAAAGCAAAATATATATATCAATATATATATAAATATAAATATATATACATATATATTTACTATAATGGTCAAGAGATACAGAAAACCAGAATAATACAGAATGCATTATTTGCATTTCCCATTATATGCATGCCCCACAATGCATAGCTTCATTGTACAAGTTATCTGTAAAGTGATACACATGATCTAGATTCTACCCTGACCACTCACATGGCTATGACTTCTACCTTCTCTTCCTTCTCCCCATCCTCTTTCTCTCCATTTTCTCTTTCTTCCTCTTCTTTCTTCTGCCTTCTTCCTTTTGTTCTTTCTCTTCGACTTCCTTTCTCCCCTTCTCTCTCTTCACCCTCCCACCTTATGCCCTGTCATAGTAGTTACATAATCTTAAGAAAATTACCTAACTTTATGTGTCTTGCTTTCTCATCTTTAAAAATAAAAAGAAGGGCCTGAGCGATAGCACAGCAGGTAGGGCATTTGCCTTGCACGCAGCCACCCTGGGTTCAATTCCCAGCATCCCATATGGTCCCCCGAGCACTGGCAGGAGTAATTTCTGAGTGCAAGAGCCAGGAGTAACCCCTGTGCATTGCCAGTTGTGACCCAAAAAGAAAAACAAATAAATAAAAAGAGAAAAAGATGGAACAATGATTATTTTATAGGTTCTGTTAAAGTTAGATGATTAAATGTGAAGAGTTTTACTTTCTACAATAGATGTATTGTCTCATCACTGGTGGTTATTTTTATTAATGTGAAAAGAAACAAAGACAAAAACTAGGAAAATATAGGATGTCAAAGGAGAAAGATATAGAATTCCTCCACACATCATATTAATTTCTCTAATAGCCAGAATTTATTTTCTTCTGCCAGCATCCTTCATCCAGTGCTGACTGGGACTGGCAGCCTGAGGGAGGGTTGGGGGAAGGGAGGCAGAGATGGGATATTCAGCAGCTGATGAAAGAAGATAGCTTAGATTCCTAAGTTCTTTTTTTTTATTTCATTCTCATCATTATCCACTATCCCCAACTGCTGCCTTTGAGTTTTTAAGCCTAACTTACATCATGAACGGAAATAAAACTACACACTATAGAGTATGTATTATAGATGAAAGAACACAGGATTTTCAGGCAATATGCCCAGACTTAATTCCCTGTTCTATCACCTACTATCTTTGTAACTTTGGCTGTAAAAAGGAATAGCAACCGTATTTCTACCTCACGTCTTTGCTTTTTGGGGAGGAAAGAATGAAGCAAAAATGAATGCCATTTGTAGTAAAGAGAAACAATATCTGAAGAGCCAGGCTCCTGATTCTAAGACTTACAAACGTGAGTCTTGAAGAATCTCTCAGTAACACCTTATTTTGTAGAATCAGTTAAAAAGTTTTGATTAAAATAGCTAAACGACAGTATTAAGGAAACATCAAATGAAATAATGGGCCTGCAAGTGCTTTGAAAATGTGCTACACAAACATTACTGGCTATTACCATGTCATATTCCCATAGAATTATTATGACTGTAATTTGAAAGTTCAATCTGTCATCTAGACAGTTATTAGTCTCACTACCCCTTGTCAATAATGGATTTTAGATAGTACATTGTTAAGCAGAAAAAAAGGGGGAGGGAGAAAATTAGAATAGTGTAATTAGATTACCCCAATATCAAATAACAGGGTTTAAGTCATGCTAGTTTCAGAAGGATTCTTCTAAGTTGCTTTCTCTGTCTGTCCTGTCTAGTTCAGTATTTCACGCAGAGTAGGAATGCTCTAAGGTCTGCTGATAATTATGCTCTTGAACAATATTTCTGCACCTTTCCCCCACTGATTTCTGCTTCTAATTATGTTCCTTTCCTGTGCTTTCCTGTAGAACTAGGTGGCCTTCCAGTTTCATACAATAAGACCAAATTTATGCATCTTTATCTGTGGTCTTTTGGAATATCCTGGAGGACCACTGAGAGCCATATGGCCCCTGGTTAGAATGCTGTTCTATATATTTGACTCAAATAACAAAAGAGATTTCATGCGAACGAGAAACTGATGCATTACATTTCAAGACACCTCAGTATGTACAGGAACTAGTTTTTCTGACAATTACTTGGTCTTAATATTCAAATTGATCTGATAGAAACAATTTTTGGCCATTTATCAACCATTCCTTCTAGAACTGTTAAACACTAGCATGCTCGGAGTCCACTCAGAATGCCATGTAACCACAATACTATCTCCTAATTTCTATAAAATTTTTTTTAAAATGTAGTCCAGAAACCCTTTGCAATAAAATCATCCAAGAACAGGTTGAAATAAATGACTACTTATCACCTGGGAATTTCTGAATTAGACTAGCAGAGTTTCACTATAATGGACCAAATAATACATATTTTAAGCTTAGCATATACTGTTGGCTTGCAGAAATGGCATGAAAACAGTCATAGAAAATAAGTAAATGGATGAATGTGAATGTGTTTCCATAAAAATATAGATGTTAAAGTTTAGACAATTTTCACTTGTCAGAAAGTATCCCTATTAATTTCATTTTCCCCCAATCATTTATGAAAGAAATAACAAACATTCTTATCTCCAGGGATATGCAAAAATGTGCACGGGGACAAATTCAACCCACTGTCAGTTTCCAAATCCTACTCTATAAAGCAGAACCCGGGAATATACACTCAGCTGTGCTCAGGGCTTCTTCCTAACTCTGAGCTAGAGGGTTCATTCCTGGCAGTGCTTGGGGGACCATACAAAATACTGGGGATTGAACACAGGTCAGCTGCATTGTGAAGCAACCTCCTGGACCCCGATACTATTTTTCCTGACCTAAAATATTTATTTTTAACATAGTCATTAAGCAGGCAATGAATAAAGCTTAAAAGATCACTGAGGTATATTTTAGAAGCTATTTTTATTTGTTTCTAAGCAAAAAAACAAAACAAAAACAGATGAGAGAATGACTAAGGTATATTTTTGAAGCTATTGTTATCTATTTCTTTTTGCTTCACTTACCTCATTGCTTAGAATAAAATGGGCTTCTTGAAGAAAGAACAAGAATTTGTTTGAAATAATAGATAATAGAAAAATAGTCACCTGTCAACAAGAATTAAAGAAATGGGGATAATTTTTTAAGTTGCAAGATAGGAAGCTATTCAGGAGAAATATTAAGGGACTTAGGAGAAGCTGAAAAACCTACTTAGAAGTAATCTTCATTCTTTAAAAAAAAATGTGTTTACTATTAGAGACCAGTGATTGGCACATGATTTTATAAAGGTCAAAGATAGCTGAGTGCCCTGTTCTCCTATTAAGATATCATCATGGTCCTAAGAAAAATAATACTTTTTCACATGAAGGAATGCTATCTATTATAAGTTAGACTACATGGGTATAGCTCATCCCTACTTACCCTGTTTTAGGTTTAAGTTGTTACGGGTTTGTATTATAATTTCTCAGTTTTCTTAAAATTTTCTCATATGCTTCAAATGTTCTTTAAGTTTTGTGATTTAAATTATAAAATTGTGTGGCTGCAACAATAGAAAAGCTTCTTCCATTAAATGGACTTGTTAACGCTAATCATGTTAGTGAAATTGTAATCATTCTTGACTTAAAAGAATTGATTTTATTTATTCTGACTCTCATAACCTTATGCCTACATTGCTTCCATACTATTACCTTCATGCTCAATATCTAATTCACCAATGTTTTATTTTGAAAACGGAATCAAATAGAAATTGATCATTTTGTTTCAGAGAAAATACTTTTTTTAATAAATAAACTCAAATGAAGTTTCAAATCCTAACAGGCAAGTCTAAGTATACCAGCAAATAACTCTTATATATTTCTAAAAAGAAATGACTGGGCATGTGGGGAGGATGGTGGGAGGGAAACTAAGGACATTGGAGGTGAGCTATGTGTACTGGTGACCGGCTATGTGTTAGAACATTGAATGACTGAAACCCAATAATGAACAATCATGAAACTGTATATCTCATGATTATTCAATTTTAAAAAATGAGTGGTAAAAAGAATAACTTCAGTTGTCTCCAGCAAGTAATGTGTAGGTACTAAGGAATGGAAAGTACGAAAAAGCTTTAAGCAGATTATCTTGTTAAACTGTCTGGTCTCTGGCTCCTAACTCTTGAGAGTTGAATGATATATATCTTAAAATCTTGTAATAGATACCTTTATAAATGAAGAGGATGTGCAATTAACATTATGCATCTGCAATAAGTATGCATTAAGTGCTAAACTATATTGACTGAATTCTGCAAGCATTATAATTTTCTAGTGATTACTCAATGTCAATATATTGCACAATTTCACATGAAGCAGGTATTTTAAAAACATTTTATTTGAAGCAATTTACAATATTGTTAACGGCAGGATTTAATGCATACAACATTCTGAAACTACAACCTCCACCAGAGTGTCTGTTTCCTTTCACCATTGTCAAAAAGTGCCCTCTCTTGCGTTCCCTGCACTTAGTAAGCTCATCTCTGTAAATCAGGTCTCAGGATCTGTTGCCTTTGACCATTTGTTAATTCCCTTAACGTTTCTTGATATCCTACATGTGAGAGAGTGCAGAGCCAGGAATAACCCCTGAGCATCACTGGGTGTGACCCAAGAAGCAATAAATAAATAAATAAATAAATAAATAAAAAGAAAAAAGAAAAAATGTAAGTAACTTCAATCAACATGATACTCTTCAGATCCAACCAGATAGTAGCAAGTTATATGATTTTTGTCTTTTTTTATAGCCAAAATAGCTTTCCACTGTGTATTTAAACCATAATTTCTTTATTCGGTAATCTGTTGTTGGACTCTACATTTTAGTTACTGCAATTAGTACTGAGACAAGTATTTTTTATCCTATTCTACCGACAAGGAAACAAAAAAAATCACAACAAAATGTGGTTTTCTTTGAATTCAAATTCAGTCTTAGGTCCATCTGGTTGCAGAGACTGAAAGTTTTCCTTCACACCCCACTATCTCACAAACGGATCCCCAAGTGACTAATGTTCCTGTCTAGTCAAAGATTGAGAAGAGAATAGAGTGAAAAGAAATTTAAAAAATAATTGTTCTCTTTACCTAGAGAACTGTTTTTCTGCCAATATGGTATATGGTTTTTCTTTTATAATTAACATTCTGTTGATGAGATTTCCCATTGGTGAAGGCTGACGAGTCAGATTCTCCATGAAGAGCAAGCACTGCAGGAAATAAATTAATCTCTAGGGGACCAAGAGGGGTAAGGCTGTCAGCACTCACACAACTGCCTAATAGGAAATGATATTTTAGAATTGTTCAAAGAATGAGATGACAGCAGGGTCTCCATCCAGTATATTCTTAAAAATTTGAAACTCCGGAGGAGGAAATAGGTTGCAATGAAATGAAGGGCAATTTTTATAACATTTCACTTTACTTTGTCAAGCATTTCCAAACTCTGGAAATGGAAAAGAAATTCACCCGGTGTCATTATTTTATTTATATTAAGAAAAATTTGCATTGGTATACTAAAATTTTTATTACCAACTTTAAGTTTGTCAAATCTTTTAAACAAAATGTCTTCTTGTCTTTGGAGAAAAAGTGTTTGTATTTGCACACTCCTTAGAGGAACACTGAATTTCTGTACTGCTCTTTTATTAATACTGAAAAATAGAAAAGCATCTAAAGAACCTATCCCTTGACTGTTTAGTCATTCAATTTGGTCTTAAGTATAAAATCCCTGCCCTATCTAATTCTCAAAATAATACTGGTGGGAAACTATTTTGTTTTTTATTTCCCATCATACAAGTAAAATCTGAAGTTTAGGTAAAATATTAAAGATAAATTAAAGATTAATACAAAAGCATATTTATTTTTATAAGAATCAATTTTACTGTTACCCCTACCATTGTGGTCATTAAAATTCTGTATTATTGCAATGATTTGTGGGTTACACACACAAGCTGGCATGATAGCAGACTTTAGTTGTGATGCTCCCCAAGAGTTATGCCCTTGACACTAGGATTTGTACACTCTTGGTTAAGATACTATCCTGGGGTCCCACACTTGCCTTCAGTGTTATAAAACTTAGCTGCTGTGTTCTCAGGGTTCCACACACATCAGTGGTAGTTCTTGCACACAATTGTGCTGTACTAGAAATCATGTATTTTTTGTTTTCTCCAAAGATCACAAATAGCAGTGTATCTGAAACGCCTTTCAGCGTATAAGTTGTTAGGATCCAGCAACATGTGTAAGAATTCAGCTCATGGCATCATTCTTTTAACACAGATCCTATATCACTGAGCAATCTCTGGGACTCTCTATAAATTAGTTTTTATTTCTTGATTCCATCTTGATTTCAAAGAAAAGCTTGTCTCTGGAATTTGTCTTCACCCATCTTTTTAGATTATCACAATGATTAGGTTTGGAGTTGAGGTGAAGCACCTCTACCTGCATCTTACTTAGAGACAAGAAATGTCTGCATCATAGTAGACAATAGAATATCATGTTTTCTGAATGCCAGAGCAAAGGATTACCTGGTATCCTTTATTAACTGAGGAAAGTTCATTAAAAAAAAATGAAATAGCTTAGGAAAGTCTACATTTCCAAGTGGTGGCAGAGCGGGAACAGAATGTTTTCTAGTCCAGGTAGCCTTTCACTTCTTTAAAGTGTAATTTACATAGGATGAGTGATAACATGTATTAATTTACTCTGAAGGTGCAAGAATAATTAGAAGATAATAGTCTAAGTATCAAAAGGAAGAAAATTCTATTAAAGAATGTTGATCAAGAGAGTCTAAACTCACAAAATAGAAAGCACTGATACAAGACAAAGCAAAAAGCACAGTTTCAAAGATTGTCCTTTTTTGGCAAAGACTGCATTTTTTCCACAGACACATGTGAACGTAAAAAAGAAATGAACGTCATGTACTAATTAGATTACCAGAAGTAATTATTGTAATTAATGGGTACCCTATGATATAACTAGATCCCATTCCCAACTAAATAAAAACTATATGATTCAGTAAATTGGCTCTTGGCTAAAGGAAGCCACTTTGTCCAAGATCATGTCTTCTCAGGCTGCAGGTTCATCTAGTTGCCAAAGGTAAAGGACTGAGCTCCTCACCTGAAAATAGGATAATTCTGAGGAGTCACACAGCTACCTGTGAGGTGAGCTGGATGTGACTCCACTTCTCATTTGGCCTAGACCTGCTTTTATCCCCCTTTGTTTTTATAAGCTTCTTCTAAGAGTACTTCCCAGTCAACTTTGTACATTTAAGTCAACTAAGGGCAGTGCACATGCAACAAGTGGTTTACGACAAATATTAGCTCATGTCACCTACCAAAATAGCTTTAAACAGATTTAACAGTCAAGCTGTGCTCTGCCTAACCTAGTAATCCTTCATGTCTCTGCACAATTTCAGAGTTTCTTGGACTCTTAGGAGGCAGTGATTCATCTGTATAGGTTTCTAATCACTTCCCATGACCCTAGGCTTCTCTGAGGCCACAGAATTCCCATTCGGATATAGAGTTTTATGAATATTCTTTCAGCCAGAGGCACAGAGACAAGATACACTAGAGGAATGTGGAGAGCATGGAGGGCCAAGGCAAAGAGCAACTGCCAGAGGCCTCTTTTATTCTATTTTTTTTATTAGTTACATCCTAATGATTTCATCACAGAGAAAGACTCACTAAGAAGAGTACAAACAGTTATAGGATAAGCGTTCATTAAAATAACATCAGAGTATACATTGTCTGGTCAAAGCTATGTTTTCAAAGCTATGTTGTAACAATTTAAAATGTTAGAAGAAGATATGAAACTGGACACGTAGGCTCTACAGATTACGTCCCCCACATTCTTGTGGTCGATTACACATAGGGCAAAGAGAAGGCTCATACTGATGCATGAATGTCAATCCAGATTAAGGATGGGTCAGAGAAGGGGGGGAAGTGCTGCCTTGTACTGCCAAGATAATGTATAACCAGGAGGGCATATGAGAGCATGCTGTACTTCTCCAAATCATCCAGACTCACAAGTTTTGTTTGCCCACTTGAAGTAAAAGTGGTTCTTCACTTGAAGTAAAACTTGGTTCTGCTTCCTGCTTGCAGGGCAGCATCCAGAGGCTCATCCTAACGTCCTGGTTTAGCACCAACAATATAGTTCTCAAAAGAAAAGAAATGCAAAAATTCGGAAACTTGCAGTGCTGCATGAGGGAATCAGTCAGCACTTCTAGAGCCAGCTGTCAGGAAGCAAGCTTTCCCTAGCAATCAATTTATCGAGGCAGAAGTTAATTATTATAGATACGATTCCATTGGAGTTTATTATATATTACACTTGTTTAAACTTTTTAATCTAATGTAGTGCTAAAATAGCCTATAGCATGAGGGTATTATTAATCCAATTTTAGCAATAACAATTTAGAGACGTTAACAAATTGTTGGTTAATAGCTAGAGAGCAGATGAGCCAAGATTTAAAACCAAGAGTTGAGTTCAGACTCTAAAGGTTAGCCACTTAATCATCCAACTTTCAGAGAACTGTTCATTTAGTAATTTATGAACAAAATAACCAACAGACTAAATATCAATATAATAGTTGGGCATCAATTATCAACCAGAGCAAATCAAGGACCACAGACAAAGGTCAGGTAAAAAGTATGGTGAAGCATTTCTTTCAGCTTCTTATTGGAAAAAAAAAACAAAACAGAGACTGGTAGCAGTGTATCCTGAAGCACTCTTGGATGCAAATGAGTACATTCTCATTATACACAACACCAGTCATCTAAAGCAAAATCTCTAGTTATTTATACTCAATTTCAAAATTAAGAATTCTTTTAGGGGGCTTGAGATAGTACAGTGGATAGATCATTTGTCTTGGATACAGTTGAACTGGGTTTGATCCCTGGCACCACAGAAGTAACCCCCACCAAGTGATCCCTAAGTGCAGAGCCAGGAGTAAACTCTGAGCACTGCTAGGTGTGGCCAAAAAACAAACAAAAAAACAAAAGAAACAAAAAAGAATTCAATTCCTTAGGGATGGAGAAAGGAGGGAAAAGGGAACGAGTCCAACCAGTTATAGAGGGTTATTAGCTCTTTGCTGATGGCTGCGATGTGATAAAAGTACTTTGAAGAGGCATAAAGTTGCAACCATAAAACATATACAATCATGAAAATTAGTGACATATCAATTGAAAACTGCAATGAAAATAAAATGAATAATATCTCTTAAAAATTCCATTTACCTGATTCTTCCTGAAAAAATCCATTTATTTCAGTGATCATACACATATTTAAAATAATTCCACTGCATCTAAATGAAAGAACAATATTTTAGTGTTCAGATTAAAAAACTAGAAAAACAGAACTCTATTATAATGAGATTCCTTTATTTGATTTGTCTATAATATGCTACAAATACTTTAAGCTGTCTTTCACCTAAGAGAATTTAGAAAATGACTCATTTGTATTTAAGCTTTAGAAATGCTGCTGGACATTCAGAAAGGATATCATTTACTATTCCTGATGTGCGGTTTAAAAATGAACTATCAATTCTAAATATAATAAATGTTAAGTATTGATAGGATTAGTTTGGGTTTTTTGGGGGGAGGGGGGCAGTTGCAAGGGACTCCCAAGTAGTGTTCAAGGAACCCTGGGTCCACTCCTAATGACTTTTGTCTAAGTGTGCTGGCAGTTCAATGTGAGGACCCAAGGGTGCATTGCTGCTTGGCCCGGCAGATGCCGGGAATTACACAAGCAACCCCAGCAGGGCTCAAGAGCCTTCAGGGTTATCCTCAGCAATGAATAGGATACGATGGTGTGAAATTCAACCCATAGTTGGCTGCATGCAAGTAATTTTTTAATTTAATTTTTAATAATGTACTACCAAAGCAAAAATGATGTTTGAAATATTATATTTATATTTGCTACACTTTAATTTTTTTAAATTTTTATTAGTGAGATACCATGAGGTACAGTTGTATGTAGACTTACAAATTTTTGTGCTTGGGTTTCAATTATACAATGATCAAATACCCATCCCTCCACCAGTG
>JAOXYA010009353.1:0-14106 GCA_028565675.1 Sorex palustris | reverse complement strand
TGAGTTCGGGGCTCTCAGCCTCTGCCCGCTCTTGGGTATGTTGCAGAGCCCCAGCATGCTGGCTTGAATAAAACCCCACTTGAATTCCTGCAGGAACGTTGTCTGTCTGGTCTCTCCGTGCCTCCCAGGGCTAGGGAACTCCTGACCCCAACCAACCTTGTGGTGCTCAGGGCTTACTCCTGGCTCTGCACTCTGTGATCACTCCTGGTGGGCTTGGAACCATCTGGAATGCTGGAGATCAAACCCAGGTCAACCGCACGCAAGACAAACACCTCACCCGCTGGAATCTCACTCCGGCCCTCATTTTCATCTTTTATTTTATGACAATAAGGAGCTTCTAGAATACAGCCCAGAATGGTAGGCATTTCCCATATTCATCCCAGAGCGGACAGAAAGAACCAGTTCCTCCACCTTCTGCTAGTGGGGACAGTGGGAACAGGTAGAATGACCTGGATAGTGCTGGCTGCAGAGAGGAAACTCCTGAATTGTCCTGGGAAGTTCTGATGCCTGGAGCTCAGGACGGGCTTTTTCTTTCTTTCATTAGGCATGTGTTTCACTCATGGCTCACGCTTGCATGCGGCTTAATATCGTGGTATTGACATGTTGTAGTAATGGACCAAACGTGGAGCCTGGAAGCCAAGCTAAAAAGTCATCTCCTTGGGTGAGTCCAGTGTGTCCCTAAGGTTGTCAAGCCCAGAAATCACCGAGGGAGTGAAGGTAAGTTTCTGCCTAGACAATGGTGGAGGGAAGGTCACAGGAGTGGTGGTGGGATATTGAATGCCTGTAACAAATCATCACGAACAGCTTTGTAAGCCATGGTGTTTAAATAAAGTTAGGTGGTGGTTAGGGGAGGGGGAGATCCTTCTAGAAGCTTCAGCAACCCAGAGAAACCAGGTGAATTGACTTGTCCTTACTCAGGTTTGCAGAACTCAAAGGTGTGATCCTTAAATGGTTGCCCCTGAAGTAAGCAGATGGGTTACTTTAACGCTAAGTGAGACGATACTCTTTTTTGTTTTGTTTTGTTTTGTTTTCTGGCGATGCTCAGGTGTTACTCCTGGCTCATGCACTCAGGAATTACTTCTGGCGGTGCCCAGGGGACCATATGGGTTGCTGGGAACCAAACCTGGGTTGACCGCGTGCAAGGCAAACGCCTGACCCGCTGTGCTATCACTCCAGCCCTGGGACGATATTTTTGACTCATGGGAAACCCTGGGCAGTGGGGGAGGCAGACTTGGCACCCGCTGGAGTTCCGGGGCACACCCCACAGAGTCAGTGCGTATCTTCCCCAGAGCAGCCAAGACAAACAGGAGCAGGTGAGCAAGTGCACGCCTGGTGACCTGAAAATCTGATCCCAGGACACCCGTTTCCTTGTTGTTCTTTCAGTTCTGTGGTTTCTGTAGGATGGGAAAGCTGTGGGTCAGAAAAACCTGGTCGCTGGTGAAAGCAGGAATAGGGTGAGGTGGTTTCTCCAGGGTGATCAAGGGAGGGAGTGGAGGGACAAGGACTGAGCTAGGAGGGACCTGGGATGGGGAGCGGCTGGGGATGAGATCTTGTAAGGGCAAGAGGGAGGAGCTAAGCAGAGTCCCCAGAAAGGTGATGTCACCCCGCTCTGAAAATGCCTCTTTTGCATTCCTGCAACTAGGGAAACAGGGTCATTGGCCTTGTTACAGCAGAAACAGGGACAGGAGGTTTTCACACACACACACACACACACACACACACACACACACACACACACGCACACACACTAGGCACTTGAAGCATGTCTGCTGTTAAGGACAAGCCACCCAGGATGAGTCTCTTGCTGTCCCTCTTGCTGCCTCTCCGTTCTAGTCACTCCCGCCATGCCCTTTCCAGTGGGGAGAAGGTGGACCTCTGTCTCTGTCTCTCTCTGTCTCTATCTCTCTCTCTCTCTCTCTCTCTCTCTCTCTCTCTCTCTCCTTTTCTCCCCCTCCTTTGCCCTCCCACCCCCTGGCTCTACACCTGCTCTGAGCAACCTCCTGAGTGTTGGGGGGTTCACTCATTCCTGAGCTCAAATCTCCATCTCATTTCTACCCGAGCTTCTGACCCAAGCCTCCACCGACCACCCACCCACAACATGTGACCGCCCCAGTCTGCCCTAGGCTGGTCATCTTCTTTTCTGTTTGCTTGGTTTTTGAGACAAACCTGGAGATGCTCAGGGGTTACTCCCGGCTCTGCACTTGGGATTACTCCTAGCAGTGCTTGGGGGACCTATGGGATGGCAAGAACTGAACTCAGATCAGGGGCGTGCAAGGTAGGGCAATCGTCTTCTTCCTAAAGCAAGTTCCTCTATCCCACACCTGGTGGAGTCTGGGCTTACTCCTGATCAAGGATTTCTCCTAGTGGTGCTCAGGGGATCATATGGGGGAGGGGTGGGGATTGAACTCGCGTGTGCCTGATGCACGACGAGTGCCTTAACCACTGTGCAACCTCTTTGGCCCCTCTTACAGATATTTTCCTTTTGGTTTGGTTTGGCTCTGCACTCAGGAATCATTTCTGACAGTGCTCAGGGGACCATACAGGATGCTGGGGATTGAAACTGGGTTGGCTGACAGGTGCCCTACCCACTGTGCTATCTCTCCATATCCCGTTGAAGGTTTTTTTGTTTTGTATTGTTTTGTCTTGTTTTAAGGACCTAATTCCAAGTAGTTTATTCTGTTTTCATTTTTTGAGAGGAGAAGCACTGGAGTCCTTCTCTTTCCTTCTCAATCTATTGCTGTCAAGTAGTAACCAACAAAAACCAGAAATTGTTATAATTAGTTTTGACTCTCACGCTGTCTGTCATGTTCAAGTTTTTTCCCCCCATATTTTTTTCTTCAGCTCCTCTTCCTGATTTTGTTGCTATAGTTGTTGTTGTTGGGAGGGTGGGGGAGGCACAATCCAGCAGTGCTCAGGGATTACTCTTGGCTCTGCACACAGGGATCACTCCTGGCAGGGCCCCGGGAAATAGATGAGACGCAGGGGATCAAAGCCAGGTGGGCTGCGTGCAAGGCAAGTACCCTGCCTGCTACAAAATGTCTCCGATCCTCTTAACTTGACTTTTTTTTTTCTTTTTCATCAATGCTCAGGGCTCATTCATGCACTCAGGAATTATTCCTGGCAGTGCTCAGGGGACCACATGGGATGCTGGGAATCGAACCCGGGTTGGCCGCGTGCAAGACAAACGCCCTACCCACTGTGCTATCACTCCAGCCCCTTACTTGACTTCTTAAAGGCTCCCAGATTGCTTCTCCTGCAGAGCAGGTGGATGTTAACTTTTGTCCCACCTGTGTGTCTTAGGGCCATTTTCACCCATTCTCTCTCCTCTGTCCCTTACAAAGCAGTGTGGTTTACCAGTCATCATCAAAAGGATAACTTGGACATGAGCCAGAGCAAGTTCCGGTCCTGTCTACCTTTCTCACTTATTGCTTCTCCAAGTGGCAGTGTCATTGCATAGGAAACGGGCCTGCGGGAAGCTTCTTCCCAGGGGAGGTGTGAGAATGTCTCTGAGATTCATAGGTGGTGGGTGGCCAAACACCACAAACAACAGCGCTCATTATTGGCAATCTATCTGCCGTGCCCTCCGACCTCTGACCTCTGGCCTCTTTGTGGATCTCTTGAAACACCTCCTGACTGCTCCCAACCTCCCAGCTCTTCCTCGCCTCCAGCCACCTCCACACCCCGACAATTATGGCCTGTGCCATTAGCCCTGGCTGCCTGTCACCCACTCCAGACGTCATCTGCTCGCCCAGTGGGTGCTCCCACTCCGCCCCCTCAGTAATTGCTCACGTGCTCCCAGCCTCCCCCAGCGCATTGCTCTCCACTGACTGTGCTTGTTTGTGTTTCTGTCTCTCCAACTAGATTAGCGCTGTTTAAAGAGGCAGCTTCCGGCCTCCACCTTCCTTGCCTTTGAATTGGGCATCTCTGGGCCGCGAGCTAGAAACGAGCCTTTTGAAGAAGCGATCTAGACTCTAACTTCTGAACTTCGTGACCCCCTGAGGTTAGATGACTGAATGTGTTGGGAGTGGGGGGGGAAGGGCCATCAAATTTTGTTTTAGAATGAAATTATGGTTTATTATCAGTAGATGTTTTATGAGAATGGGCTGGAGCGATAGCACAGAGGGTAGGGTGTTTGCCTTGCATGCGGCCGACCCGGGTTCGATTCCTCTGCCCCTCTCCGAGAGCCCGGCAAGCCACCACCGAGAGTATCCCACCTGCACAGCAAAGCCTGGCAAGCTACCCGTGACATATTCGATATGCCAAAAACAGTAACAACAAGTCTCACAATGGAGACATTCCTGGTGCCTGCTTGAGCAAATCGATGAACAACGGGAAGACAGTGACAGTGACAGTTATATTTTGAGTGCTTCCTCCAGCATTTTTTTATGAACACACACATAAATGATTTCTTCATCTCTTACTATGGTGTGTAAAACATCTAAGTGTTTCATGAATTTTTTAAACTCATTTTGAATGATATCTATACATAGTATGGAATTACTTTTTATATTTTTATTCAATATATTAGCTGTATTTTCTATGCAATCCTTCAAAAAAAATTTGTTTTGTGTGGGAGTCATGCCTGGGGCTATTTGGGGGGGGGGTTTATCCCAGTGGGGCTGGGGAGACCAAGAAGAGCCAAGAACTGACCCAGTGTTGACCATATGCAAGAGAAACCCCTATTCCCCTGTACTTTCTCTTCAGCCCATCAAGCACTTTGGCAGCGGGGGAGAGGTGGAGACAGGAGGGAGTGTCCCACCTAGCAGCTCCTAGGGCTTGCTCCTGGCTCTGTACTCAGAGATCACTCCTAGCAATGCTAGGACACCATATGTAGTTCTGGAAAGCAAACCTGGGTCAGCTACTTGCAAGGCAAGTACTTACCCACTGTACTATTCTGGGCACCCTTGAGAATTATTATTATTATTATTTGCTTTTTGGGTCATACCCGGCAATGGACAGGGCTTACTTCTGGCTCATACACTCAGGAATGATTCCCGGCAGTGCTTGGGGGACCATATGGGATGCTGGGAATCGAACCCAGGTCAGCCACATGCAAGGCAAATGCCCTACATGCTGTGCTATCACTCCAGCCCAACCCTCAAGAATTTTTTTAATGAATCCATATATACTATTGAATAGAATAGAGTTGAGTGGAACATCCATTATATATGTTCAATGTTTGCATCTCTTGAGATCACTTTAGGCTAGATTCTATATGTGAAATTAGTAAGTAAGAGAGAATAACTTTTTCTGTTAGACCCAGTAGAATGCAGTATCACCTGGGCTACCATGTGATACTATGAACAAATTCCTGGCTCCCACATGCAAAGTATGTGCTCCAGCTGGTTGAGACATCTTCCTCTTGAAGGTACCCAATATCTTTCTATGTTGATTCCAACCTGTTCACCTTCTAAGTTTCAGGGACTCTTCCCATGAAACTTCAATGAGTTCTGAGAGCTTTTGGCAACCATCACATTTGGTTGATTGAAGGGGTGATGTCCCCCTGTGAGGGCCTTTGACCCCATAGCCTCCTTACATCCTCTTCTGCAGCTTTTTGGTGCTGGTGGTGGTGATGGTTTTTGGGTTACACCCAGTGGTGCTCAGGGTGTGCTACTAACTCTGTGCTCAGGGATCACTTCTAGAGGGGTTCAGGGGACAAAAGGGATGCTGGGGATTGACCCCAGGTCACCTAGTCAAGCACACACAAGATAAGCAAAAGTACAAAAGTACCATTTGTGTTGTCTTTGGTGACAGCCTAATATATGAGATTTCATTTGCATTCATTAAATGTGTGCATTTACTACATAAGACTTGGAGACTTTTTTTTGGATGTTTAAGATTCTTCCTTGAGGAGTGAGATTCACTAGTATGAGATCTTTGCCAAAATGTCACTACAGAAGGGACTTTCCTGGTTGTCCTATTTACATTCAGAACGCATGCCCCTTTACCTCATGCCACTTAATTATTTCCATAGCAAGGCCGAGAAACTGTCCGTAAGTAAGGTGCTTCTTACAAGTGGCCAATAATTCAATCCAGTACCCCATATGGTCCACCAGGAGTTATCCTTGAGCACAGAGGTAGAAGTAAGCCCTGAGCACACTGGGGATGGCCCCAAAATATATATATTTTTTCATAGCACTTTGTATCATCTTACTTACTCTGTAGTTTACTTATTCATCTCATGGAGCACTCCTCAGCATAATCTCATTAATTAGGTAGTTTACTTATTTGTCCCATCACTAGAAATTAATGATGATTAAAAACTAGCCATCACCAAGATGTTCAGACAGGTCTCCCCAAGATGGTCAAAACAGATGTCCAAGACATGTCCCTTTAGTATGTAGACAATTACCAACTGAGGTCCTACAAGCTCAAGAAAAGCTTTTCAACAACTCCCGTAACTGCCAGAAGAGTGGAAAGTAGAGATCTGATACAAAATTAAGGTATTCTGTTTTGTTTTCACCCAAAACAGTCAGATCAGATCAAGCCAGCTCTGTGACACAGCAAACATCTCATTACAGAGCTTCTGCACTTTCCATGAAAATCACTCTCTTCTCGGGCGAGTCTGCCTCCTCTCCTTGAAGTCAAAGACCTGTAACCTTCTTTAGCTCAAGATAAAATGTCTATTTTTCCTCATTGTCTTGCAACTACACATCTATCTAGATTTCATGCACATATGTAAGTAATTAATTTTTCTTTCTCCTGGTAATCTGGTGTTAGAGAAATTTTCTCTCTTCCCTGACAATGACAAATAAGTTCATTCATTCATAATTTAATGAACGCTTCTAAGTGTCTAAAATTATGAAAAACACAGGGTGAAGAACTGCAAAATGTATGACTGCTTTCTAGGAGCTTACAGTGAAATAGACCTATGAAACAGTTAGGCAGGGGGCAACTTTGATTGCCTAAAGTAGTGAAGCAGGACAAAGAGTATTGCAGAACAAGTGAAGACAGTGGGGGCGAGGGGGAAACAGATGAGTTTAAAGGCAGGTTGGAACTTGATGTAGGAATTTAAGCTAGAATCATGTGGTTCACCGGGTAAGCAGTGCAGATTTTTGAGTAAAAGAGTAGCATGAGGAAAATGGACTGGAGCAATAGCACAGAAGGTAGAGCGTTTGCCTTGAATGCGGCTGACCTGGGTTTGATTCCTCTGTCCCTCTCGGAGATCCCGGCAAGCTACCGAGAGTATAGTGCTCGCACAGCAGAGCCTAGCAAGCTCTCTGTGGCATATTCAATATGCCAAAAACAGTAACAATAAGTCTCACAATGGAAACAATCCTGGTGCTCACTCGAACAAATCTATGAAGAACGGGTTGACAATGCTACCAGCAGGCAAAAAGTGAAAAACAAGGGGTCAGAGAGATTGCACAGAAGGTAGGGCACTTGCCTTGCATGTGGTCAACCTGGGATTGATCCCTGACACCTCATATGGTCCCCCAGGTCTGCCAGAAGTGAGTCCTCACATACTCAAGAGCACTCTTGGGTGTAACCCTAAAACAAAACCAAAATAAAGAGTTAAAAAAAAACAAAGATGATGGGGCCAGAGAGAGAGAATACGGGGGTTGTCACACTTTCCTTGCATCTAGCTCATCCATTTCTATCCAGAGCACCACATATGGTCCCCTGAGCACCATTAGGAGTGATCCCTGAGTGCAGAGTCAAGAGTAAGCCCTCAGCACTACTGGACACTGTTCACAAACCCCCCCCAAAAAAAAATAAAAATGGTAATGTTAGGACAGGTGATAACATCTTTGATCAGAAAGTCTTAGAGATAATAAAGGGGGTAAAATGCAGGGGGGTAAAGATGTTTTCCCTGCATGCAACCAACTCTGGTTCCATCCCCCAGTACAGCACATGGTTCTCCAAGCATTACCAGGGTTCACTCCTGAACACAGAGCCAAGTGTGACCCAAAAGCACCATCACCTCCATCTCAAAAAAAAAAAAACTGATCTGAGTCCAATTAGGCCGGGTGAGCTGGGGAGGGGGTGTGGAGAGAAAAGGATGGGAAACCAATACTGCAAAAGCAAAGTTGAACACCAAGTCCAGTGTATTCCTCCAATTCGGTAACTCTCAGGCTAAAGCATTAAGATCAGCCGTCAAGAAGACCTTACTCCTGGCTGTGGGAGATGCAGCTGAATGGGTGAGACAGTTGAAGAGTCACGGGCACAGGCTTCCTTTGTAAAGCTAAAGCAATCTGAAGAGCCCAGATAAAGAGGAATAAAAAGGAAAGTGGGGGGGGGGGGGAGGATCACTATTTTAGATAAATCCCATGTGAGTTATCCTCTTAATCTAAAGCAGATGGTGAGACCGAGGACAGCCTAATTTATTACTGCCATTCAGAACCGGAGCCTTCCTAGGTTCCTAAGCAACACTGATGGGGAATGTCAGATTGCATGAAATTTCCTCATGAGACCATGTGATCCAAGCACAACCCACTGAAAGTCATCCAAATACTTAAAATCGCTTACCCTAGCCACAGCTGCCAGTTCTGTTCTTGCTCACTCTCAGCAGATGGGGGGTGGGCCCTCTGTATTTGCAGGCAGGATGGTGGGAATTCTAGGAATAAGGAGAAACCAAAACAAAGCTTGGGAGAGGATTCGGGGAAAAGATTGGCAACTGTTTGGGACCAGAGATATGGGTCAGCTGTAGCGCACTTATTTGCATACATGTGGTTCCCAGCATTGCAAAAAAGAATAAATAAAAGAAAAGGAAAGGAAAAAGAAAGAAAGTTTAGAAATTCGTTATCTAGTTTTTTTTAATTTTTAATATTCTTGTTTGGAAACCACACCTGGCGTATTCAGGGGTTACTCCTGGCTCTGCATTCAGGAATCACTCGTGGTGGGCTCAGGGGACCATATGGGATGCCAGGGATCGAACACATGCAGAGCAAGTACCTTACTCACCCTGGTATCATTCCAGGCCAGAACTTGGTGCTTTAGATTCTTCCTTGTTGTGCTGTGTACATCCTAAGTTTTCTATAAAGGAAGGAAAGTAGCAAGGCATTTTTTAAAGTAGCATTTAAGGGACTGGAGAGATAGCACTGAGGGAAAACGCTGGTCTTGCATTCAGTTGACCCCAACACCACATATAGTGTCACCCCCTCCTTGTCATCTCCCAGCACTGCCAGGAGGGGTCCTGGTGCACAGACCCAGCAGTAAACCCTGCAGCAGCCCAAACCCTCCCCTCCCCCCAACCCCAAGTAATATTTAAACTTCTCTGGGTTAGCAAACTCATCCAACAAACTGAGTAATATCTGTGATAACATAGAAAGACTGAAAAATGTATGATCTTAAGAGGAAAGACAGTCTGATAATGAAAATAGTCGTGAACACTTCTCAAGGAAATACTATGGGCCAGGCCCTGTAGGGGCCATTATTAGCCCCATTGTACTGATGAGACAATGGAGGGTTCCAGGGGAATTGGGGTCATGTCCTACAACTGGCAAAACTAGTATTAGGGAACAGTATTATGGATCTGTCAAGAGTGTCAGAAAGTAATTGTCAGGGAATCAAGAAATAGCACAGCAGGTAAGGAACTTGCCTTGCACGTAGTTGACCCAGGTTCAATCCCTGGCAACCAATATGGTCCCCTGCTAAGGTCACACTACTGGGTGTGACCAAGAAAGAAAGGAAGAAAAGAAAGAGGAAAGAAAGAAAGAAAGAAAGAAAGAAAGAAAGAAAGAAAGAAAGAAAGAAAGAAAGAAAGAAAGAAAGAAAGAAAGAAGGGAAAGGCTGGACGAAGGAGACGGGACTCGGTGCTGGGTGCTACCCGGGGGTCCAGGATTCCGTGGGTGCGATTCAGGGTGCATCTCCCAAAGCCCCTATTTTTCTTTTCACGCGGGACGGGCCCGGTGACACCTGGCTCCGCGTTCAGGGCTCGCTCCTGGAGGGGTTCAGAGACCGTTTCTTTGGCCCAGGACGGGTGGGCGGTGGGAGGGGTCTGCTCGCTGCCGCCCCTCGGGAGAAGAGGGCCCCTCCGCTCTGCGCCGCGGGCCCGGCGGGAGCCCCGGCCACCAACTCCAGCAGCCGCAAGAGTGTGCACGTGAGGCGACTGCAATTTTTTTCCCCTTCCTGCCAAACCAGAATTAGCCGGTATGGGAACGATCGCGCGTGGAGAGGCGCAGCGGCGCGGCGGGGAGGGACGCGCCGAGTAGGGCCGGGAGCGCAGCCGGCCCCGGGCCCCCGCCCCGGGATGCCCGGCCGCCTCGCTGCCCACCTGCACGCCCGGCCCAGCGCGGGGCCCCGGGGACCGCGGCGCGTCGGGGGGTCGCGGCCAGGCGCCGAGTGACAGCGCGGCCCGGCGGCTGCGCGCGGTGAGTGTCCGGCGGCCAGGGGCCGGGGGTGGGGGGCGGGGAGCGCGGGACCCAGCGGGGGGCTGCACCCCCAGGCCCTCGGGGAGGGGCTGCACCCCCAGGCCCGGGCCCAGGGGCTCAGGAAGGGCAGCCGGGAGCGGGGGGGTCGCGCCCCGGAGCTCGGGCGAGGCCGTCTAGGGGCGGGCGGGGGGGGCACGACCCTCCGGGATGGGGGCGCGCGGGCCCCGGCTCAGCCTCGACTCCCGCCGCTCCCTGGAGACCCGAACGAGGTGGCGGGGGGGACAGCGGGGCCGGGGGAATGCGGCTCCTGCACACTTGGGGTGCCTGATCCCTCCCCGCGCGGGGGGACGCGACTCCGCCCGCCCGTCTACACAGCCCGCCCGTCTACACCGCTTCCCCGGGCCGCGGGCAGCTCCGAGCGCGCAAGATGCGCAGGGCGCTGGGGGTTGGGGTGAGGGGCGGAGGGGAGGGTAGGAAGAACTGGAAGGGGGTCCCGGCTGGGGTCCCCCCGCCCCGGCCGCCTCCTCTCGCGCCCCCCACTCCGCGGTTCGGATCGGGCTCCTCCAGGGAGGACGGAGAGAAATGCGGCGGGGGTGGGGGTGGGGGGGTGGGCAGGGGGCACCTAGGGTCACTCGCCGCCAGGGCCGTTTGGTGGTGCTTTCAGGGCTCAACTCTGCTCGTTAATTAGCCCCGGTGTTTCCGCGGAAAAGTTGATTCGGTCTCATTAGCAGGGATGAGTGAGGGGGTGGGGTATTACTGGGGATTAGAAAATTTTCCTCTCGCCTCTGTGTAAGGAGGCTTCAGGGACACCCAGCTCCCCCTGCACCCCCTTTCCACAAACAGCCTCACCTTCCTCACCTGTGAAATGGGGCAATAGCCACGGACGGGCCCTCCGTGGACATCCACCCAATACAGTTCCTAACCCATGAGGACACTTGGTTTCCCCCTAACGCGGCGTGAACCCAGCGGGGTTCGGGGCTTCCGAGCGCACCCTGGCCTCCTGGACCTTTCTAGCCAGATGCCCAGCTGTGCCGCTCCTTCCCCTTGCTTCCCGCTGCACCCGGGCCTGGAAGGGCCCAAATACCCCCTGGACCAAATTCCGTGGGAGCAGCGGCGCGCCCCGCGCCGGAGGAGCCCCGCGCCGTGCTCTGCGCAGCGCCAGCCGCGTTGCCGTGGGGTCTGGGCTCCGCGCGGCGCATCGCTTCCAGGAGGATGCGCTCCCGCCCGCCCGCCTGTCGGGCCCGCCGTGGCAGCGAATTGAAATAGCGACTGGATTCCAACAGGGTGTCCCGTGGGGACAAGGTGCTTCCTTGCACACGGCTGCCCCTGCGTGCGTTCCCGGCTCCGCAGGGTTCCCCCGAGCGTCACCCCGAGCGACCCCATGGAGGCGGGAGCAGCCCCCACCGGCATCACAGAGTGTCACCCGCCTCCCCTCCAAAAAGAGATCGAAGGTCCTCCCGGGGAAGAGCTGTGGGAATTTTTTTTAACCTCATTGTCATGGCTGATTGCGCTCCAGTGGGCGCGCAGGGCGCTCCCTCCGCCTGCCTGTGACAGCTCTTACCTCCCCTCCTTCCCTACTCTCCTCTCCAGGAGGTGAGAGGTGACCCTGGACCCCGTAATGCCCCCATCTGTATCCTTCACCTCCTTCTGCTAACCCTCTCCTAGGGGCTGGAGTTATAAAATAGCGGGCACTTGCCTTGCATGAGGGCACTTGCAAGAGGGCACTTGCCTTGCATGAGGCAGACCTGGGTACCATCTCCCGCATCCCATATGGTCCTCTGAGCCCCGCCAGGATTTAATTCCTGAGTGCAGAGCCAGGAGTGACCCCCTGAGCATTTCCAGGTGTAGCCATCCCCCCCCCAAAAAAAAAACCTCTCTCCTAGTTCTACCCCACTAGGTAATATTCTGATCCCACAACTCAGGGTAGAGTAGGATCAGAATATTCAAGGAATCTGCAGGAACAGCATATGCAAGGCCTGAGATGGATTCCTGGGGCTAGAGCGATAGCACAGTGGCAGGGCGTTTGGCTTGCACTCAGCCAACATGGCAGACCCGAGTTCGATTCCTCTGCCCCACTCGGAGAGCCCAGCAAGCTACCTAGAGTATCTCGCCCACACGGCAGAGCCTGGCAACCTATCTGTGATGTATTCGATATGCCAAACACAGTAACAACAAGGTCTCCAAATGGAGACGTTACTGGGCCTGTTCGAGCAAATCGATGAACAACGGGAGGATAGTGACAGTGACAGTGAGTTGGATCCCAAATACTTCCAGGGGGCCCTGACCCCCTCCCAGCTTTGAACCATGCTCTTACTCCTGGGTTTGGGTCCTGGGGAAAAAAAAGGCCAGAGACATAGTATAGCAAGTACATGCCATGCACCCTGGCCTGGTTTGACCCAAGCACCCCACTCAATGAGAACCCCAGGAGCATGGAGAGTCGAGGTAACCCCTGAGCTCCACAGCCACTATATAATGACTGTTTTGTGTCTTCTCTCACTGAAGTAACTGCTTCAAAGCAAGCTTGACGGTAGAGAGGAAGAGATGGTTCTGTTGTCTGGTTTGTGTTTGTTTGTTGTTGGACAGCGGGTGAACTGTGCTCCCTCAGAGCAGCGGTTAACTTGCAGCGAGATGGAGATGTCAAATACAGATGACTGCATTGCTGAGTAGATCTTCAGGGACCTCCCCGGAGACCTGCCAGAACTCGGGGTGTCCTCTCCCCAGCCCCCCTGTAGCTTGCCCCAGTTAAACCGCTTTTCCACTTGCATGGCTGTTTTCCCTGGGATAACACATGTCCTCTGACTACATGCCAATGTCATTTGCTTAGAAGCAAACTGGAAATGTCACCGCAGTTCTGTGGTGACTGCATCTCCCACCCCACAGAATAATTCAGTCCCTTTCGTTCTCAACAGAAAAAAACAGCTTACTCAGTGTTGTAACTCATGGGGTGCAAAAGTGAAACTTTTGTATTAATATTATTAGAAAGTCTTTGTCCGCTATAGATTTCATAATGCATTGTTCTATCTTGTTAAACATAACTGAGCAGAGGCCAGATAATACAGCAGATAAGCTGCTTGCCTTATATGCTGCTGAGCTAAGTCCAATCCCCTGTACCCCCGTCTGGTCCCCCAAGCCCTGCCAGGAGTGATCCCTGAGCACAGAAGTCAGGAATAAGCCCTGAGTACCATGGATGTGACCCCAAAAAGCAAATAACAAACAAACAAAAATAACCAGAGGAAACCAGAGGTGAGCTCTGTTCCCCCAGAATCTAGACTGGTCAGCCACAACCCTGCAAACCCTTCTGCTGGCTCCCAGCCAGCCAGCCCTTTGAACCCTTTCTAAGCTCATCACCTTCCTGACCCGCACAGCCCTTTGTGGGGGAGAGGTCCAGAGGGAAGGCCCCGAATAGCCACTCAGCCAGGGGCAGGAGACTCACGCCGTGGACATTGAGGAAAGCACACCAGAGGCCTCTGCTCGCCACATCAAACCCACGTGTGTTTATCTAGAGTGGTTTTACTTAGAAGATAATTAAGATGATCCACTTAAGATGATCAAGGTGATCAAGTATGATCAATGTATAAGGAATAATCCCCATCTCTTTTTGTTGTTGTTTCACTCCTGTTTTTTTATTTCCTCAAGGAACACTATTTTTTTTTTTTTTTTTTTGCTTTTTGGGTCACACCCAGCGATGCACAAGGCTGGCTATTCCTGTCTCTGCACTCAGGAATTACTCCTGGCAGTGCTCAGGGGACCATATGGGATGCTGGGAATCAAACCCGGGTCAGCCGTGTGCAAG
>JAOXYA010009343.1:0-14106 GCA_028565675.1 Sorex palustris | reverse complement strand
GCTTGCCAGGCTTTGCCGTGCAGGCGAGATACTCTTGGTAGCTTGCCAGGCTCTCTGAGAGGGGCGGAGGAATCGAAGGCGGAGGAACAGAACTCAGATCGACCAGGTTGGCTGGCGTGCAAGGCAAATGTCCTACCCTTTGTGCTATTGCTCCAGCCCATGGAGTCAAGTATAATGAAGCGATAGCACAGTGATAGGGCGTTTGCCTTGCGCGTAGTCAGCCTGGTTCGATTCCTCCACCCCTCTCAGAGAACCCGGCAAGTTACCGAGAGTATCTTGCTCGCACAGATTGGCAAGCTACTCGTGATGTATTCGATATGCCAAACACAGTAACAACAAGTCTCAAAAAAATGGAGACATTACTGGGCCCACTCGAGCAAATCCATGAATAACTAACTGGAGGACCATGACCGTGACCCTGAAATGTGACTGAGTTGGTACAAATCTGGGCTGTGCTTGAGAGTGCAGCCAAAACAAACAAAACGTGTAGTCTTTGGCTTCAGAGCCCAAGAATGAGGAATTATAGCTTTAAGAGCCTTAAGATCGGATTTGGGAGCTCCGCCTATAAGCCGCATTCCTGTTTGCCAGGCAGCCCCTGGGCTCAGAGGCTATGACAGCCTCGCGTTTGGGGTCTTTGAATCTCTGGAGTTTATGTATTTTCAGACAGGTGGAAGATTTCTCATAAAAAAACAAGTGGAGGGGCCGGAGCTATAGTACAGTGGGGTGGGCATTTGCCTTGCATCGACCTCCAGCATCCCATATGGTCCTCTGAGCACTGTCAGGAATAATTCCTGAGTGAGAGCCAGGAGAAACCCTTGAGCATCGGGAGGTGTGGCCACAAAAGTAAAAAAGCCCCCCTCTCAAAAAAAAGTGGAAATGACAGGGTAATTGATGGCGCCCATGAAGGAGTCATGTTGGACCCTGAGGCAGAGGGTCTGTCTGTCTTTCCAGAGTCCCTCCTTCAACCCACAGTGGGCAGGAAACAAGGCCTCGGCCTCCATGTGCAAGGCAGAGGCCCACACAAACGTTTCCGTGGGAGGCGAGAGGACTCCTATTCTGACTTCCTGCTCCATCCAGCTCTGGTCCCTGAGAAGTGGGGTATGGGGGCACCCCCTTCCACAGCCCTGCTGGCACAGAGCCTGTGGACTCTGTTGGATGGTCCAGATCAGCCTCCTGCTCCCCTGCTGGTCCTCAGGGTTCCCCAGGAACTGTGACTGCAGGGCCCTGAGCCCGTGGAGCCTGGATTCGGAAGCGGATGCAGTCCACTGGACAAGACAGGGTTCTGTCCCCTGTGGATGGGCCCACATTTCACAGACAGAAATCCCTGGGCATCAGTAATGGGGGGGTGCTGATGATCCCATCTCCTCCTTGACTTCTTTATGCCTTGATGCATTCTCAGCACAACTTGCTCTCGGATGAGGCTGTGGGCCCCCGAGAGGGCCTTTGAGTTGCCTGAGACACAGCTCCCAGGGGGGCAGGCCGGGCAGCCCTCGTGACCACCAGTGTGTCCCTTTAAGAGGGAGCCTCATCCCTGGCAACGGTGCTCAGCTGGGCCCTGGTGGCCCTGGGGAGGGCCAGGAGTGGGACTTGGGGAACAGACTGGTCAGAAGGAGAGCGGAGCACCGAGGGGAGGCAGGTCTGATGCTAGGGGTGCTCGAGACGCCAGCCTGGCAGGATCCTGCTCGGAAGGGAAGATTCTGGACTCTCCTGGAGCAGACCCGGGCAGTCATGCTTGGTGTGGCCAGCAGACCGCCTACCTTGGCTGCTTCCTTCCTCCTCCCAGCAGCCCCTGAGGTGAGTCCCCTTGCTTTGGGCTGCAGAGGCGCGTTCCCGGGGCGTCTCCATTGTCAGGACTCCGCTCACATCTCTTCCCTTCCCTCAAAGCCCACCTCCTGGGCCCTGGCTGTTGACAGGCCAGAGTCCACGTTGGGTCTGGGGACCTCTGTGGACTTCAGAGGGTGGCAGTTCGGACCCCGGGGACAGTGCAGTTGGGGTGCCACCAGTTCTTGTCTTGTTTTGTTCGTTTGGGGTCACGCCCGGTGCTGCTTAGAGCGGACTCCCGGCTCTGTGTTCATGGCTCACTCCTTGGTAGTACTTGCAGTTGTGGGGCGACCTGCTGCTGGGAACCGAACTTGGATCAGCCGTGTGCTGAGCAATTGCCTCCCCCGCCTGCGACCCGGGGCAGGTCCCTCCAGGGCTCCCCTGGGCTGTCAGGAGGGGAAGGGGGGTGAGGGAGGTCCTTAGAGGTCTCTGGTCAGAATCCCGGGTGTTGATGTCACTTACGTGCTCCTCGCCATAAACAAGAGCGTGGGCCTGATGGACTCGGGAGGAGGGGCTGGACAGGGCCGGGCTGTTCCCGGGTTGGTTAGTCCCCTGGGCCACACGCCGGTATCCAGGGACGGGGTTACAGGAAGTGGGGTCTCCTGACACTGGGGTCTGGGATGTCTGTGAATCTGGGTTCAACCCTAAGGGGACAGAGCCTGGTCAAGCAGTGGGGTCCCCCTAGGAGGGGCCTTCAGGCAACCAAAGTCATTTTCTTTTTGGTTTGGGGGCCACCCCTGGCAGCGCTCAGGGCTCACTCCTGCTGGTGCTAGAATCCAAGTCAGCCGCGTGCAAGGCAAGCGCCGTCACCCCTCTGCTCTCTCCAGCCCTAATGCATCCTTTTCATGCCAAGATGAAGAAACTGAGGCCCAGAGCGGGGAAGGGCTTGGCCGAGGTCTCTGGGGCAAGGGTGCTTCCGGGTTGTGTTGGTTGGAGACCACAGCCTGACGGGTTCTGCCTCTCCGCCCTCCCCAGGACTGGTGGAGCCTGCTTTGTGCCAGCCCCTGCCCTTGCGGAGTGCCCTGGGGAGCAGGAAGATAAATCTTGACATTGCTGGGAGGTAGGTGTGAAGCCCTGAGGAAAGACTGCTGTTCTATTTTGTTTTTTAGTTTGTTTTTTTCTTTTTGGTTCATACCCAGCAATGCTCAAGGGTTACTCCTGGCTTCGCACTCAGGAATTACTCCTGGCAGTGCTTGGGGGACCATATGGGATGCCGGGGATCGAACCCGAGCTGATTGTGAGTAGGAATGCGCCCGACCCGCTGTACTATCCCTCTGGGCCTGGTGGGGTTCCTCAGGTTCAGTGAGAAGGAATCCAGGGTAAACTGAGGCCCGGGTAGAAACCACCTGCAGGAGTGGGTTGAACTTTTAGCTGGGTGTGGTCCCTCCAGGCAGTCAGAGGAGAGCCTGGAGAATTGTGAGGATAAGTAGCTCAGCTGGGATGGGGAGATGGCTGGAGGGGCGAGTACATGCCTCGCCCAGAGGCCGACCCAAGCCCTGCTACCACCTGATGCAGCCCTGGTGGCCTGAGCACGGCGGGGTAGAGCTCAGAAGGAAAGAAGAGCTTGTTTGTGCAACACTGGCGGTTGTGTGTGGGGTCAGGGGGAGGCCTGGGGTACCTCAGGCAAATGGACTTTGGTGCCGGTTTGGGAAGTGAATCCACAGTGCCACCTGGTGGCTGTGTCTCCCGCTACAGCACGGAACCATCAGACTCAGAACCAACGAGAGGTCTCAGAGCCAGAACTGGGCCCAGCGTCGGCTCCACTCTGCCTCCTTCCAACGCAGGCAGGTCCTGAGGCGAAGGGCTCGGCTCGCGCTCAGGGATGTGCCTCACCCTTGCGTAGGTCGAGACAGGCATGGGCATCAGCCTGTGGGGACATCTGCTTCGGGTCAGCTTTGTGATGGGCAGCTGCCGCCTACCAGAGGCTCCCTTGGGGAACTGTGCCGGTTATTTTTTCTCGAGCTGCCTTTGTTTATTTTGCTTTTTGGGTTACACCCAGCAAGGCAAACACCCTACCCTCTGTACTATCGCTGTGGCCCCTGTTTAATTTTGCTTTTGGGTCACACCCAGGGATGCTCAGGAGTTGCTCCTGGTTCTGGTAGTGCTCCTGGTAGTACTCTGGGGACCATATGGGTTGCCGGGGATTGAACCTGGGCCGGCTGCATGTAAGGCAAACACCCACCCCGCTGTACTATCGTTCTGGCTTCATGCCTTCTTTTTTTGGGCAGGAGGCTCCTCAGCGGTGCTCAGGAAGCACACAGAGCCTCCCAGCAATTCAATACAAGGGCCGGGGGGTCTTGATGGGGCCACACTCTGGGACCATGTGGTGCCTGAGCGCTGTGCTCTTCTCTCGGTCCTAGTGCTCCGGTTTCTCTGACAGGTCTGTCCAGGCCTGCTTAGGAGGCCATATGGGATGCTGGGGATTGAATGCGGTACTATCTCTCCAGTCCCAGGATTAGTTGGGGTTTGGTTTCTGTTCTCGGAACCGGGTTTGCTTCTCTTGCCAGTACGGCGAATTCTCGGGTGGTGAGAATGTGGCCTCCCGCTGCTGTCTGGGGAACCATCTCCCATCTGCGGATGCTGCAGCCACGCTGGGCTATCAGGCCTGGAGGCGATAAGGCGTGGACATCCATTGGGGAACGCAGTGCGTCTGCTGGAGTGCCCTGCTGTGGGGACCGGACCCTGGCTTTGGAGCGGGTCATACAGCCGGGGCAGGAGTTTTCCCGCCTTGACAACCACTGGGGACTGACTTTCTCCCCAGTCCTCATCACTTCTTTGCCACGACGCTGGCATATCCAGACTGGCATATCCAGACTCGCCAGGTTAGGCTTGGTTGGGAGGGGTGAAGCTGAGAAGCCGCTTCATATTGAAGCCGGACTCCCAAGCACCACACAAGTGCCCAGACACAGGCAGAAATGAGTTTATTGCATTAGAAAAAACACCAAAGCAAACCAGCAACCCTCTCCGCGCTCGACACAGTAGCTAGCTCCACTCCCAGGGCAGAAAGGCGTTTCCAAGGTACAAGCGCCATTTCTGGGAATGGCGGGCCTCTGTGGGGGCGTCTGCAGCGTGACGCACACAGGGCTCACTCCCTGCCTGCCTGCGTGGGCTCACGTGGGGCCAGGCAGCTGGGGGCGTTCTCCTGAGGCTCTGGGATGCAGGGCTGGAAGGATGGGCTGGGGTGCCCTCTCCTCAGCTCTGGGAAGAGGCTCACTGACCCCCCCGCCCGCCAACCTGGTCAGAGCCCTGGTCTGGGGGTGCCGTCTGCTGGCCACGGGGCCCAGGAGGCAGTGAAGCCATGTCCAAGCACAGCCCCCGGCCCAGTCTCTCCTCTCTCGGAACACTGGCAAACTGGTAGGTCTGGGGAGGGACTCAATGGCTTGATGGCATAGCCTCCAATCCTCCAAGTTCCCAAATGTCATTTGGCATCACCACAGGCTCTTTGGGGACAGTCACAGGCTAAGGCAGAATGACAGGTGCCCTGGCCGGGCCTCTAGGGAGCAGCTCAGAGCCTGCCCCCCACTCACCTCCCTCCAACTCGTGGAGGGGGGGTGGGGTCATCTGAAAGCCTGGCTGGATAAGAAACTTATTCTCTGCCTCGCAGCCCCTGGAGGAAGCACTTTAGGGAAAGGCCTGCAAAGTCCCGCCATGCTTCAGAGCGGCCAGGTCCCTTCAAAACACGTTTCCTCCTCTCAGAAACGACGTGAGGTTCCAGGTCATCCCGATTCCATGTTTTCTCGTCACATCAGGGGCATCACCCCGGAGCAGGGCGTCCCTGCCTGATTAAAGCACAATGACGGGGGTGGGGTTGGGGGCCGAGCTACCAAGGGCGACCAGGACAGGCCGGCCATGCCACTCAGCGGGAGCAGTCGAGGCACCAGCGCAGGCGTCGGAGGGTTGGCAACCGGTCTGGGTGGGAAGACGAATGGCTTTATCCTGTCCCTTCGGGCCCGACTGCTGGCACTCTTCTGGGGCGATGACACAGGCCTGGCCCCGAGGCGTGGTGGGGTTAGGAGGGAAAGCCAAAGCCCTCGGGCTGGGTCCAGCCATCCCGTGTCCCACATCCTTTGGTTCCGTGAATGCGGGAGGAACCGCTTCTGGGTCATGGATGTTGTCAGACTCACCTGGGTCCCTCAGTGGCGAGTGGGTCTGGTTTGGGGAAGCCCCAGACTGCGCCTCTTTTTCTGCTTCGCCCACCCGCCTCCCTGTCTCCAGAGCGGAGGATGCTCAGGAAGCAGCGTCAGAAGTGAACGCACAGACAAGACAGCCTTAATAAATTAGTATAATGCTATTCGGGGGGGAAGGGGGGCCGCGTGCTGCCTCGGCAGCGGCCTGACGGGCTCTCCCTCTTGGGAACGTTAGAAAGCCGCCCCCTGATGGCTAGCTCTGATGTAAAATTATAAAATAGAAATCTGATAGGGTTTGTTTTGTTTAAAAACGCAAAGCCCTGGAGAGGCAGGCGGTCCCCGCAGTCCCGTTAGCTCTGACCGTTGGGCCGGCCCATGGTGCTCGCCCCGGGAGGCTGGATCTGGACGGAGTCCAGGAACGGCCGCAGCGCCTGTCCGAAGGGCCTGTGGAGAGAAGCGACCAGGGATGGGGTGGGCCCGGGGGGGTGCACGGCACAGTAATTCTCCCCCTCTGCATGGGTGCTGTCCCCTCACATGGACACTGCATCTTGGACGCCCCGTCTTAAACCCGTTGCCTCTGGCTCCTGGTCAGCTGGGCTTCATTACTGGGGGGAGGTGTAGGGTCTGGGGCCCGGCTACACCCTGAGGTGCTTGGGGCCCAGGCGGTGCTGGGAATAGAAGCGGGTTTGGCCTTAAGCCCTGATTCCTCTCCAGTCCCTAGCAGCAGTTTTTGCTGATGTTTTTCGGGTCTGGGATCACACTCTGGGGTTACTCCGGGCGGTGCTTGTGACAAAGGGGGTGCTTATGGGATTCCTGGGATGGAACCCAGGTCAGCTGCGTCCAAAACAAATGCCCTACTCACTGTGCTACTGTTCTGGCCCCTTGAAACCACCACTTGTTCACTTGCTCTTTCCTTTGGTTCTGGGGCCACACGTGGTGGTGCTCAGGGATCCACACCAGGGTCAGCAGCATGTGAGACGAGCTCCCTGTCTGCCAGCTCTCTGGCCCTGAGACACCACTCCCTTCCTTTTATTTTAGTTTTTTTTTTTTTCTTTTTGGGTCACTGGCGATGCACTGGGGTTACTCCTGGCTCTGCACTCAGGAATCACTCCTGGCAGTGCCTGAGGGATCCTATGGGACGCTGGGAATTGAACTTGGGTTGGCCATGTGCAAGGCAAACGCCCCACCCACTATGCTATTGCTCCAGCCCTACTTCCTTCCTTTTAAAACAAGTTTTTTGGGCCACACCATGGAGTTGACTCCTCACTCTGTGCTCAGGGATCACTCTTGGTAGGCTCAGGGGACCCTACGGGGTGCTGGGGATGGAACCCGGGTTGGGTATGCAAGGCCAATGCCTTCTCCACTGCCCTATCGCTTGGGTCCCAGAAGCCACTTTCTAAGGTTCACAGGACACTGTGAACTTGGAGGCTGCCCACAGCACAGCCCAGCCGCTGCCACTCTGGAAAGCGGCCCCCAAGTTCGAAGGGAATGCAGTGCTTCTCCTTGTGAACGAACAGATGAGACCAAGTATCACCTGATTCAAACAAAAGTCCAGGAAGGCCAGCTGGCATATAAAAACAGAGCTGACACAGAGCCATGGGGGACGGCTTGGGGCCACGGCCGAGGTCCTTCTGTGATGCTGTGGGACTTACCGTGCACCTGGGGCTCCTTCCTGGTAATTCTGTCCTGTGCGGGCTGAGCCCAGCACACCTTGCTGGGAATGCAGCACAGGACCCGCGCTCAGGAGAAACCGGGTCAGAGGCAGCCTATGGCCAGGGGACAAGGCTGGGATCCCATCGGGGCGGGAGAAGCATGTCCCAGGGAGGGCCGACTGTCCTCCAGGGCCATCAGTCTGAAACTGGCAGCACAATTCCTGGGCAGTGGGCAGAAATGGCCGGGGGGTCCAGGATGCAGGATCAGTCCTGAACCAGCGGACTAAAGCCTGGCAGGTGCGCTTTGAGCTGGTGCAGTGGTCCCTCTTGGGGGAGCGGAAGGCGCCCTGCTAGGGTCCTGGGGGGCAGGGGGCGCAGGAGAGGCAGGGGGAGGTCACTTACGTGGCCAGAACTTCTGAGGGAAGGTCGGTGATGTAGGAAGGGATCTTCCGCCCGGTGAGGAACTGGGCCACTTCATTGCTGAAGGTGTTACAGTTGTGTTCAAAAAGGTTGTAGGCCTCCCCTCTGTCGGGGCGAGAGAGGTGCCAGGGCTGAGAGGGCAGCAGGTGTCATGGCCACGGAGAAAGGCCGGTGTCACAGCCGCCCGGCACGGCGAGAGCCCACACCCCCAGCACCGAAGCCAAACCAGCTTGCTCAGGGCTGACAGACGAGACATGCCGCTCCTCGACAGTCCCGGGCCTTTGCAGCCACCCGAGCGGGGCTTGAGGGCTGGAGCGACTTTTTTTTTTTTTTTTTTTTTGCTTTCTGGGTCACACTCTGCGATGCACAGGGATTACTCCTGTGTCTCATCTGCACTCAGGAATCACTCCTGGCAGTGCTCAGGAGACCCTATGGGATACTGGGGATTGAATACAGGTTGGCTGCGTGCAAGGCAAACGCCCTGTCCGCTGTGATATCGCTCCAGCCCCTTTTTTTTTTCTTTAAGAGAAAATTTGTTCCGGCTGGGGTGAAGCCCCGGCCCCTCTACCGGCCTGGTTTTGAGTGTGAGGACAAAGTAGCTGGTGAGAATGTGTGCAGCATAGCTCTGCCCAACAGTGGCGGCAGACTTAAATGCTAGAATTTATCTTGGGGCACACTCCCCCCCGACACGGGGCAGTGCTCAAGGGGATCGCTCCTGGTGATGCTGAGGGACCACGGTGGGTGCCGGGGATCAAACCAGGGTCAGCCATATCCGAGGCCAGCGCCCTGCCCGCTGTCCTATCGCTCCGGCCCCGGCAGCCGCTGACTCTAGTCAGGAGCTGGCATGGGGTGTTGGCCCAGGAGCAACCCCACGCTTTGGGGGCCCGAGTCCTGCTCTCTCTGCAACTGGTGGGGGTGCCCGGGGCTGTGTCCAGCATCTGGCCTCCAGGGCCTGTTTTCTAGTGGGGGAGACAGACATGATGAACCGCCAACCCTGTCTCCACTCACCGGAACAGAGACTCCCCCAGGGAGGACAGGTACTCCAAAAAGATTTCTTCGGTGACTTCTGTGCTCCCCACATCAACCACAGAGTCAGGGGGCCCAAGCAATGTCCCTCCCTAAAAGAGCCAACCCAAAGAAAGTCATTAGATCACTGACCCCGCTGGCCTTCGGCAGGTAGGTGGCTCCCCCCGGAGGGCCGCGGACACGTGTGGGCAGAGCCGGTCCTGAGCCTGGAGACTGGATGGGTGGACGGCACCAGCGGCACCTCCTGCGTCCACTCAGGCAGCCAAAAAATAAGAGAGAAACCCCAGATCTCGAGCCTCTGTCCCCAGTGACACCTAGAAGTGGCTCCCACCAGGCAGGGCGCTTCATGTCCACGGTAGTTGGTGTGGGGACACCGTGGCCAGGCCGTAACCACGGGGGAAGGCGAAGGGTAGGAGAAAGCTGGCCGGCTGGCACACATCTACGGTGCGATTACTGCTTCCACCTGGGAGGCTACGCTAAGGCCAGCGCGAGGCAGCCCAGGTGGGGAAATCAAGGCCCACAGCCGCAGCGAGCCAGGGCTGCCCGCTCTCTCCTGCCCACCTGCCCCGGACGATGCTTGGAAATCACCATCTGAGCCGGCCACGAAGAACATTCCAGAGCAGAGCTTCCTGCCACAAAGGTCACTGACTCTCACAATCGCTCCGGGGAGAACAGGGGCCGCCTGTGAGCAGGGCGGTGACAGCCGACGGAGGGACCATCTCCGACTTGTAAGACACATAGCGGTCACTCTTCAGGCTCCTGGGACTCACCCCCAGACAGGCAGGTGCTGAAAATGTCCCCTGCTCTGGCCTCGCGCCCAGGGAAACAGCACGCGACTCTCGCCCTCAGGGAGCGTCCTGGGCAGGGGTCAGGCTGACGGGACAGACACAGCCTAGAACCACCAGTGGTGACAAGAGTGGAAAAGGACAGAATGCTCTCAGGACGTGGGACATGGGACCTTCCCAGCTCAGGGAAATATGGTTGAGGAAGTGACAGTGGGCTCAGCCTCCTGCAGCCTGGACCCGGGGGGCCGCTGAGACCAGGGAGTGTTCAAGGCTGAGAAGATGGTGTGGGCGAGGGGCTCAGCCTGAGACCAGGCCAGACCAGGCCTGGGGAGCCACGTGGAGCTTTTGGGGTTCCCCTCCCAGGACGGGAGGGCCCCAGGCCTTGGCAGGGGAACGCCATGAACAAGTCCTTGTTCTGAAACATCCACTTTTCCAAACGGAGGTTTGCTCCTGGCCAGACAGCGACCTGGATTCAGGGGCATGTGTTGGAGGAGGAGGCAGAGATGATGGGAGACAAAGTGGATTAGGGGCGCGGGCATGTGGCAGAGGCAGCGACTTTGGCCAAGGGTTCTGGGATGGGGGTGGCGAAAGAGAGGAATCGAGGCAGTCTCCCCGTGAATGTGACGCAGAGGGAGCTCGTTTGCCTTCTGCCTGAGGCCTCCACACGGCCCTGCTCAGGTCAGGCCTGAGATCTGCAGCGTGTCCTCCTGGCCGGGACCCAGAGCACCCCTTCAGCTCACAGCGCCCCTGCCATCCCTTTCACCTTGACCGACCTGGCACCTAGGAACATGGCACAGAGCTGAGTTGGTGATGGCGCCAGAGGAGGAGGACGCTGACTTAGCCTCCGGGAACCCTTCCTGGGGGGGCACCTGGGACCACTACTCCCATCCCCACACTATGCCAGCATGGCACCAAAGGACAGCACCCGGCTTGCCCCGTGGCAGGGTGGCAGACCAGAGGGAAACTGGTGGGCGTGTCTGTGGGAGGGTTTCTTGAGACGAGCCCTAGGTGCTTCTGACACGAGGGCACTTTCGGGGTGTGGGGGAGACACTCACCGGGGGACAGCTGGAGATCCCGCCACTGCCGAAGAAGAATTCATCCTTGTGCACGACTATGGAGGTGTGCCTGCAAAGCGGAAGGGGTCAGCCACTCGGGCGGGGCTGCACTCAGGGCACTGCCCCCAGGACCCGGTGCTCTAGTCTCAGAAAGCCAAGCAAAGGTTGGAGTAAGACCAGGACTGGAGGGGCCGGAGTGACAGTCCAGTGGGGTGGGCGTTTGCCTTCCAGGCGGCCAATCCGGGTTCAATCCCCAGCATCTCACAGGGTCGCCTGAGCACCACCAGGAGTGATTCCTGAATGCAGAGCCAGGAGGAACCCGAGCATCGCCGGGTGTGACCCAAAAAGCAAAAAGACAAAAACAACAAAAGACCAGGACTGGAGAGGAGAGGTTCTCAGCTGGGACGACGCTGGGCTGGGAAGTTTCTGCAGGGCTGCCTGTGTGTTCTAGGCCATTCTGCAGCACCCTGGGGCGCTGACTCTCTAGAGGCCCGCAACTGCACCCAGGCAGTAATAGCAATCAAACCCCTGTTGGTGTCTGGTCGCCACCACAGAGCAGAGGGGCATGTCAGGGCCAGAGGTTCATCCTGGCACTAAAAGTCAGTTACTGAAATAACGCTCTGTGGGGCATGCCGACGTCCCCAAGACAGGAGCATTGGCCTGGACCCCGCGGAGGGAGCCCCAAGAGCACGGAAGTGCACACCTGAGTCAGGGAAAGGTGCTCACGGTTTCAGCCCAACACAGCACAGGGCGTCTGGGCCGCCCACATACCAGCAGGCTCAGACAAAAGCTGCCCGAGGGTTGCTCAGGGGCAGAGATAAGGGCTCAGCCATGGGGGCCTGGCAGGGCTGACAATCCCCGGCGGGCGTCTTTAAGACAGTGTGGGCTGAGTCGGGAGTCGCCAGGGCACCATCTGCCTCTCTTTAGGGCTTGGTTTCTCAATTTTTTTTTTTTTTTTTTTGCTTTTTGGGTCACACCCAGTGATGCTCAGGGCTTTTTACTCCTGACTTTGCACTCAGGAATTATTCCTGAAGGTGCTTGGGGGACCATATGGGATGCCAGGGATCATCTTTGCAATGGCACCCCAGACCCCCGACCAGATGTCAGAGACACTGCCATATGCCCCCCTGGGGACAGGAGTTAGCATGGACCTGGTGGAGAGCTTGAAGCTTTCTGACAGAGCCAGAGTTCGAGCAACTGGCTGGCCCCTGAAAGCAGAGGGTCACCCTCCGGAAGGAGATCCAGCAACTTACCAGATGCCTTCCAGCTGTTTCCCTGCGGAGAGAAGGAGAGATTTAGCTGCTGGAGACGAAACTAAATGGCCTCGCAGCCGAGTCCACCCCAGACATCACTCAATCCCGGAGCAGCCCCCCACTCTAACCCTCTCGGGTGGGCTTTCCAGGCAGGTAACCTGACTAAGGTCCTCATTAGCTCGGGTCACGGGTATGTTGTCAGAATTGAAAACTGATCAGATTTCTGTATCAGAATGCAAGATAAAGGAGCTGGAGAGATAGTGCAGTGGCTAGGCACTCGCCTTGCATGCAGCCAACCTGAGTTAAATTCTTGGCACCCCATATGGTTCCCTAAGCCTCCCAGGATGATTCCTGAGTGTAGAGACAGGAGAAAGGCCTGAAGTCGGCTGAGTCTGATTCTCTTTCTCCCAAAAAGAATCCAAGATAGGGGCTGGAGCGTTAGCACAGCGGGTAGGGCATTTGCCTTGCATGCGGCCAACCCGGGTTCGATTCCCAGCACCCCATATGGTCCCCCGAGCACTGCCGGTAGTGGTTCCTGAGTGCAGAGCCAGGAGTGACCCCTGAGCATCGCTGGGTGTGACCCCCCCCAAAAAAATCCAAGATAATAATGCTGTTAAGGGCTGGGGAGAGAGCGCAAAGGTGTTTTGCATGTGACCCCCGATACTACATAGTCCCCAAATACACCTGCAGGTGTGTCCCTAAAAAAAAAAGCACTAGTAGAGATATACCTCTTTTATGCCAATTATTTTCCCTCTTTGTAGTCAATTTAACTTTTCCCTTTAAATTTGTCTGGGGCAGGGTGGGAGCAATTGTACAGCAGGTAGGGCATTTGCATTGCACGTGGTTGACCCAGGTTTGAGCCTGGCATCCCATATGGCTCCCCGTGCACTGAAGAAGGGCAATTCCTGAGTGCAGAGCCAGGAGGAACCCCTGAGCATCACCGGGTGGGGCCCCCAAACAAATTTGTCTGGGGCTTGAGGAATGGGCACGAAGGGCTGCAGCACAGAGAACCCCATGTCAGACCCCCAGCACCGCCACGGTCCCCCAAAATGCATGGGTCGGAGTGGCCGCTGAGCACCACACCAATCTCCATCACGTGTACCCCCTGACCCCAAATAATTAAATTTGTCTTATCTATAGCGACTTATCGTAAAACAGGAGTGTAGGAGAGCCTCGGGGCCAGAGAGGGAGCTGGGGAGGGTGCAAGAGGTTGGAGTATGTGCTCTGCACGCAGGCGGCCTGGGGGTGATCGCTGGCGCCCATGTCCCCTCTGTTCCCAGCACCACCGGGAGTGACCTGCTTTGCTGTTCACCGAACAAAGTGAGGAAAAATCCTCTAAATTTTGCAAGCCCATCGCTCAGTACCCTGCCTCTGTGGGCCAGAAGTGGTGGCAGGTGTGGCAAGGCAAGGGCGAGCCAGCTCAGCCCCTGCCTGTATGGGGTTCGAGGCCAAGGGGGAGGTGACACAGAAATAACCGAAACCAGGCTGGGGTGACAGGACAGTGGGGAAGGTGCGCGCCAGCCTGCGTTCAATCCCCAGCACCCCACACGATCCCCCAAATTCCTAAGGGAAGAGGCAGGAGTAAGCCCTTAAGCACTGCTGGCTGTGCCCCCCCCCAAACCCCCCGCCCCCACGCCAAACAAACAAAGAACCCCCGAAACAACGTCGACTGGCTTTCCAGGTAGAAATCAGATGTCCTAGATGATAAAGAACTGGTTTCATGAGCTGCAATTCCGCCCTTATCAAGCAGGGCGGGGGCACAGTGGGAAACTCGCTGAGGTGTGTGGCGGAGGGACCAGGGCACAGGAGTGCCAGGGTGCCAGGCCAGGCTGAAGATGCACCTGGACCCCTGGACAGGTCTCTAGACATTTTGGGTGTGAGGGGGTGATGGAAGGCTAGAAGGAAGTTCCTTGATCAGTTTCAGGTTTTCTGGGGGTGGGGGTGGGGGGGAGGTCCAAGCTGGAGTG
>JAOXYA010009323.1:0-14107 GCA_028565675.1 Sorex palustris | reverse complement strand
AAATATTAATCTATTGAATAACACTTCCTTGGACTTATTTTTGGTTATAGATTATTTTAACCTTATGAATTTTTTCTGGGAAAAATATATGTACATATAGATATACACACATGCATATACATATATATATATACACACACATGTGTATGAATGAGTGTTTTCCTTTTATTTTTAAGTGCTCAATTTTTTCTCTTGTCAAACTATTTGGTGTGAATAAAGGTTTTCCTCTGGTTATATTAATTTTTTTGGTATCACATTCAGCAATATTCTGAAGTGGCCTAGGCTATGTTTAGTCAGTAATTACTAGCTTATCATTCATAAAAAATAGCTACTCTCCTGATCATACTCCTCCCTAAGAAATTCATAGTATTTGCAGTCTTTTGTCCAACTATTTGTCTTTTTTGTTTGATTGGAAGATAATGGGTCTCACCCAAAATTACTTAGGGCCTAGTGCTGAGGTCAGTCTCATTGGGAGCCATATCAAATACGATGGACCAAATCCAGATTAGTCTGATGCAAGGCGTGTACCCTACCAATGTACAAATCTCTCTGGCCCCTTCTCAACTATCTTTAATATAAAATTCTGGAACAATTTATATTTCCATAGTATTTCAAATATTTTATTCGTATATGTAAAGCATTTGAAGTGTACAAAGAAATAGTGAAAGCAAGTAGCAGATACACTGGTATTTGTCACCCAAGTTGAAATATATAGAGCACACATTTTGCTTATATTTAGAGTGACATAGATAATTTAAACTTCCACCAACATTCATCACATTTATAGTACAATTTTCAATGAGAGAAAAAAATTGCACAGCAATCCTTTGCTGAATTTTTCTTTAATATGGAATTAAATCTCTCCTTTAAAGAATTTTTTTAATTTAAAAATAATGCATAGCCTTGTTTTCACCAAAAACTTCTAAATACCAAATATTTCTAAGTATCTAGTTAATTAAAAAATATAGGATGCTTTGCTTCCCTTTACAGGAATGCAGTGAGTATTCATATATATGTATATATATGAATCAATTCTAAATATAAGATGTGTATGGTTAAACTAAAAATACTTTTGAAAGCTTGTATAGATAACCATCTTATTTGCTGAAAGAAGAGTAAGAATTCTCAATTTCCTCCCACCCCTCCGGTGACACCTTCCAAGATCAGCAAATCTTAAGATAATCTAGGTCACTAAGGAGTTTTGGAAGCATATTATACAGTGATTGTTGAGTCAGTGCTAACACTGTCCCTGGGAGATTTCCTTTTATTTTGACAAGACAAAGTCTTCACAATGAAAGCAAAAGGTTACATGACCTTTTTCAGATACCCTGTCGCATGTCCTGAAATACAGGGCACCTATAAAAGATAGAACCAGAAAGTTAGAAACTTTCCAAGGAGTACATAATGGTGAACTAAATAAATACTGAGATCTGTAATTAAAACATGGATTTCTGGGCTGGAGTGATAGCATAGCAGATAGAGTGTTTGCCTTCCATGCAACCGATCTGGGTTCGATTCCCAGCATTCCATATGGTCCTCTGAGCACCACCAGGAATAATTACTGAGTGCATGATCCAGAAGTAACCCCTGTGCATTGCTGGGTGTGACCCCAAAAGCAATGAAAAAAATAAAAAATATAAACAATAAATTTCTTGGATTTCCAGGATCAGTTAATACAGGGGTGTGGACACTTGCCTTAGTTAGGCAGCATATATTCTCTTGTGTCCACCATCAGTGATCCCTGACTCCACAACCAAGAGCAAGTAAGCCCCCAGCACCACGAGCTGTGACTCAACTCCCAAGCCAAAACACACACACACACACACACACACACACACACACACACACACACATATACAGGTTTCTCTTATAATCACTGATTCTACAGAGTTTAGCCATAAGGGAATTAGAATTCCAGTTCCAGCAGTAATTCAATCTCAAAAAGCAACAGCCTGACAATACAGTTATATGAACGATATTCAATCTGTTTCAATAGTTTAAAAATAGCCTCCTTTTTAATACTTATTGTAGATTAATTGGCTAAGAGCTTTCCAAACTTATTTGACCAACTGTCCCCTTTTCAGGGAAAAAAATAAATCACTCAGCATCTCCTTGAAAATCTATCCTTCCTGTTCTTGTCAATTGCACTGCAGGTTACTGTCACCCCTGCATCATTCCAGTGTCGCCCAATCCACAGGAAAGAATTGTCCACTTAGGGAGTCACCAGATTAATACATGAATGTTTTAGACAATGATAATCAATACCCTCAGAAATCATTAAGACTCTAACATTAGTTTGGTTCAGTAAAAATGTATAACTTAAGCTTCAGTCCAAATGAAGCTAAAAATATCTAAAGAGAAATATTTCTTCTGACTCCTGTTTTATTATTGTGGCTGCTGTTTCAATGGAGCCACTGATTTCTTGCCTATATTAGCATGCTTTTATATCACAGATTTGCTGTTTTTCTTTTGCTTTACTTTTTTTTTTCTGTACTCAAAGTTCTTTTCCAAATCACCAACTTTCCAATGAGTGTCACATTAAGATAGACTAAGTGTCTAAAACCAAACTCTTGCATATAAGGTACTTTCATTTAATGAATTTGTTTTGAGATATATAAAAGGTAAGGTAAAGGTAAAGGCCCTCCCGTTGATCATCGATTTGCTCGAGTGGGCCCAGTAACGTCTCCATTGGACACTTTGTTGTTACTGTGTCTGGCATATCGAATACTCTCGGTAGCTTGCCGGGCTCTCGATATGCCAGACACAGTAAAACATATATAACCATGCTTTTATTTAAACTATTAAAAAAAAACACTGTAGCACTATCCTCCCATTGTTCATCAATTTGCTCGACAGGACGCCAGTAATGTCCCCACTGTGAGACTTGTTGTGACTATTTTTGGCATATCAAATATGCCAGAGTGAGCTTGCCAGGCTCTGGCGTGCAGGATACTCTCAGTAGTTTACTGGGCTCTCAAGAGGGATGGAGGACTGTCACATGCAAGGCAAACACCCTACCCGCTGTGCCATCGCTCCAGCCCTCAGGGAATCAGACGGGGGATAAGCTGGACCAGACAGTGCAACCCAGGCCCTTCCAGGAAGCCACAATGCAGACCCTGCAGCTCACCTCCCACCCTACCCCCTCTACCCCTCAGCTATCCCAGGAGGCCCTGTAGGGCAGGGGGGACCCTATTAAAGGACAGAACTCTCTCCTTTGGGAGGGGGTGGAGGAAAATGGGAGATGTCCAGGAAGTGGTTCCATCCCCCAAGCTGTGGAGGACAGAAAGGAGGCGAGACAGGCAGATGCTTCCCCTTAGAACTCCTGAGCACAGATCCAGGGTGGAACACCAGTAGGTGTATCATCCCCTTAACCGCCCACCCACCCCCAAAACAGACCCCAGGCCAGCTGCTGGGAAAACAGCTATCTCTGCAGGCAGGGGGCCCTGCCTAGCATATGCTAGGACACGAGTTAAACCCTGACATCGAGGACATACAGCTCTGGTCTCGCATGCTGCCTAGCCAGGCACAGTCCCTGGGACCTCCCATGTCCCCTGAGCACTGCCAGGAGTGAGTCCTGGACACAGCCAGGTGTGGTCCCAAAACAGAATGCCAGGGGGCTGGAGCAATAGCAGAGTAGGAAGAGCGTTTGCTTTGCACTCGGCCAACCTGCGTTCGATTCCCAGCATCCCATATGGTCCCCTGAGCACTGCCAGGGGTAATTCCTGAGTGCAGAGCCAGGAGTAACCCCTGTGCATTGCCAGGTGTGACCTAAAAAGCAAAAAACAAAAACAAAACAGAACTACAGGCCAAGGGACTATCCACCACAGGAATTTTTGACTTCATAAAGATATTTTTGGGGGGAAGAGGCTTTTGAGCTACATCAGCGGTGCTTGGGAATGACCCCTGGGGATGCTCCGGGACCATCTGCAGTGCTAGGGATTGAACTTGGGTAGCCAGCACACCAAGTATCTCACCGTGCGCCATCTCTAAAGCCCCAAAGGTGGAACTCCTGGCTCGGCCAATATGCTGCAAGGGGGGGGGGCGGGGTGCGGGGGCAGGTTGGGCGCCAGCACTGCCACAGCAGCCCCCAAACAAGGGCACTGCAGACCCTCCCAGGCCCCCACTGCCTCGCCTAAGCCTCCTTCTAGGCCTTTCCTGACCATCACTGACCACGGTCACGAGAGCCCACATCCTCTCCGCCACTGTCCCACGAGAAACAGCCGTGGGGCCCTCTCTCCTGTCAATGCCAGGACGCTACACGCAGCGCATGCCTGGCCCTTGCTGACGTGTGTGCGTGTTTTTCCCTGTTAAGTGCCAGCGTGTGGCCGCTGTGTCAGGGCGAGGATGCGGGGGGGGAGGGGCGAGTGGGAGGTGGCACCCGCGGACTCAGAGGGAAGGGGTTTCCCTGGGCCGGGCAGCAACGTGACTTAATAGGACAAAGGCCCCAGTAGGGCCCCTGCTCCGTGGGTCCAAGGCGATGGAATGAAAGCATCCCTGCCCAGCCCACCTTCTCCTTTCCCAGCACTCTGCAGCCACCGGAGGTGCCAAGGCTCCGAAATAACCCGAATGTGCGGCCCTACAGCCCCGGGACGGTCATAGGGGCACACATGCACGCGGCCACCCAGGTGGCTGGAGGGGATGTTATCAGGCTCTAGGCTCCCTGCAGATTCCTGAGCACCCCAAACAGGCTCCTATTCCTAAGGTGTGAAGAGACAGGATCTGCCTTGGGTCCCAGACGCAGCTGAACAGGCACGATTTCGGGGGACATGTCCCAAGAACTGGTGTCCCCGAGCTCTTCTCCAGGCCTGCCCACTTGCGCCTCACATTCGGCTTCTCCCGCCCTATTCCCCCATCTCTTCCCAAACTCCAGCTCACTTCCCACCGGGGCATCTGAGCCTGCTCTGGAAATTCTCTCAGCTCCCAGCCTCAGCTCCTGCCCATTCAGCCTGCACCAGGAATCCACTCATCTGCCTGGGAATCCACTCACGTGGAGCACTGCTGCCGGAGCAGACTGCCTGCACGACCTGGTCACTGCCTGCCCACAGACAGGGTTGTCCAGCTGCAACTCAGCCCCGCCCCCCCCAGCAGGTCCTGCATGCTGGCCTCAGGGCACTTCTGACCCCCACCATGGGGCTGCTACTCTCTTACCCTGTTTCAGGTCAAACGCTAAAGCATCTTCCGGTTCAACCTGCCCTAGGACCGGTCCGGGAAGTTTCCTCTGGCCCCTGCTCGACAGAGAGGAGGAGCAGGCAGGCCCCCCACGGAGCCGAGCCCCCAACCAATCTAACTTCCAGAACCCTCGGGGTGATGGAACTGAACGTGGAGGTCGTGAAACACTTGGGAAGAGTAAAAGGTTTCTGAAGCTGTGATAGATTAATGCAACACCAGGGGATTTGTCTATGTCCCTCAGTCTGAGATAGAATAAAGCCTGGGATTCGACTTTTTAGCCTGCCATGGTGCTCAATCACCTAATTCCTCAAAGAACTTGACTCCTACAGAATACTGCCTATAATCCTTCACAGCCAGCTAGTTAGTCTTTTGGATCACATAATTTCTAAGCAACAAGACAGGAAAGAATGTCTACCCCTAGTATTCACATGATACTAAGAAATCTGCTATTCTGAATTCCTGAAGTGGCAGTAATTAGGTGCTCATTGTCATCTTAGACCTTGTGACATGAGCAATTCCCCCATCTTATACCAGATTCCATTTATTGCCACCAAACATTTGCAGCCTGCAGCTTTATGTGTGACAATGCACCTCTATTAAATCTGTTCAGATCACGTTAATGCAGTGTCTCCTGGCAACAGACAAGGAAATAGCTGGATTGTATAGATGCTTTCAAGTTTTGAGTGCTGGACATCTTAAAAATATTGATTTAGTACTAGAGTGAGAATTAATAAATGGTAATAATGTACTTTAGAAACATAAAGTTATTCAGAAATAACATAAGATAGTAAGATAGTACATGACAACTATGATGAGAATAATTTATAAATGTTAGAAAATGTGTGTATAGGAGAGAAAAAGCAAATTGTTTGAGGTTGGAGCAATGATACTGTGGAGATGGTACTTACCTTTGATATGGTTGTCTCTAGGTTTGATCCCACCTACCACTTATGGTCCCCCAAGCCCACCAGAACTAATCCCTGAGTGCAGAGCCAGGAGAGAGCACACCTAAGTGTTGCCTAAAGACAAACAACAGCAGCAAAGAAATAATTTAGTTTCCTTTACTTTAATTTGGTAGAATCAAACAAAATTCTGGGATAAAATATTTCCTATAGTGATTCTTGATGAATATTTGCAATTAAATGAAAGAGAAGTTAAAAAATACACATCATGAGTGATTATTGGTTAATTTAGATGCTGATTTCAGAAAGTAATGATCAAAAAGTGGGGCACATGGGAAAAGCAATAAAATAACATGCAAATTACAAAAACATAGTCTAACACATATGATCTAACAATATTCAATGTCCTTTAGAGAGAGAAACAATAAAGAGACATAACTAATAGGACTTTGTCTTGTTATGAGAAAAAAAATCCCTCTGTGAGTTTTTTACCTTTTCATTTACTCACAAATAATATGTGAGCGGCTTGGAAAGCCTTCAAGAGTGTCGAAGAAATAGCTAAGAAGATGAAGAACCCCCGGCTCCGGGCACATCTCTTTGGCTCCACTGTTCTCCCTGCGTTAATATATGCCTCAGAGATCTGGGCCCTACAAAAACGGAATGAGAATGCTATTGTGTATCCCAAAGAGGACTTGAAAGAGCTACACTTGCTTCACTCAAATGAGAGAAAGAATCCGAGTTCCGACCTCTGTCGACAATCGAGAATCAGGGATGCTGTCTTGTTTGCCAAGCCATTGAAGATCAGATGGGCTGGATACATAATGTGATTTGGAGATGACTGCTGGACTAGAGCCATTACTTACAGGATTCCACAAGATGTCAAAAGATTGCATGGTCACCCACCTACGAGATGGTCAGACTTCTCTGTCAAGACCCTGAATGATCAGTTTGAGGCTCTTCATTTTCCTAGAGTGAGCAGACGCCATTGGGTTACACTAGCACACCATAGGGACGAATGAAGAAGTTACTGGTGCCCGCTCGAGCAAATCAATGAGTAACGGGATGTCAAGTGATCAAATGATTAAGTGAATATGTGTTCTAAAAGAACCAAAATAAAAAAAAATAGGTAAAAGTTGAAAAAGTTCCCAGTATGATAATATCTTCCTAACAAAAAAGAGAAAAGGCATTTCCTGGGGGTATGGTGCCATCAGGTCAACCTGTACCTGCAGGATGAGTGCATCAGCTATAAGCAGCCTGTGTGCCTTCAGGCTTCTGATACCCTCAAATTGCTACTGTGCCTTTGGCTAGACCCCAACAACTTGAGGGCAAGTTTACCAAGAAATTAAACAGCCATAAGTTAGGTATGTGGGAGCCATATGAATAAACAAACTCAGGCTCAGTATACAAGCTCATTTATTGGCCTTATTTCAGAAACCCATAAATGTCCAAAGAAATTAAAAGCTGCAGTTAGGGCAAGTGATGTCGTGCATGGTGGGCTAGCAGGCGTGTCCTGCAGGGCATATGCCAATAATTCATTTCTTTGGAAAAGATGGAAACCAGGGCCATGATCCAGAGACACAAAAGAATCTCCAAATGGAGCAGCTCGCTGCACAGATGCCTCTGGATTTTAAGCCAGGCCCACTTCAAGGGATGTCTCCAATGGGGGCAGGCATCATCCCTCCACCTGTCCCGTAAAACCCCCGGTGGCCGCCAGAACCCTATGAGAAGAGCAAATACTCAGGTTCACTTGATCACGTGACATCCCGTTCACTTGTCCCTGTTGTGTGCTACTGTAGCCCAATGGCGTCTGCTCATTCTAGGAACAAGAAGAGTGTCAAACCGATCGTTCAGGGTCTTAACAAAGAACTCTGACCATCTCACAGGTGGGTGGCCATGTGAACTTTTGACGTCTGTGGAATCCAGTCAGTAATGGCTCTACTCCAGCGGCTGTCTCCAATTCTCATTACGTGTCCAGGCCTTCTGATTTTTAATGCCTTGGCAAATGAGACAGCATCCCTGATTCTTGACCGCTGATGGAGGTTGGAACTCCGGATTCTTTCTCTCATTTGAGTGAAGCCTGATACTCCAAGCACTGCTCATTCAATTCCTCTTTGGAAGCCCAAAACAGCGTTCTCATCCTGTTTTTGTAGGGCCCAGGTCTCGGAGGCATATGCTAATGCAATAAGAACAGTGGAATCGAAGAGATATGCCCGGAGCCAGAGGTTCTTCGTCCTCTTAGATATTTCTTCAATGCTATTGAAAGCGTTCCAAGCCACTCTCTTCCTTCTGTGCAACTCAGGTGCCAGGTCATTTGTCATGTTGACTTCTCGGCCTAGATACACATAAATGTTGCATTCAGAGATGTTCATCCCATTGAGAGCGAATGGAACATTAAGAATGAGACCGTTTCTCATAAACATTGTCTTTGTGAGATTCAGCTGTAGTCTGACATTTCCACACTCACGGTCAAAGTCGGCCAGCATTTGTGCTGCTTGGCTGATGTTTGGTGTTATTAGAACGATATCATCAGCGAAGTGGAGGTGGTGTAGTTACCAACCATCTATCTTCACTCCCATTCCTTCCCATCCCAGTCGTTGCATGACATTCTCGAGGGTGGCACTGAAGAGTTTTGGTGAAATGGTATCAAACTGCCGAACCCCTCTCTTGATATCAATGATCACCTTCTTGTAGAATGGTGAGATCCTGGTAATGAATCCGAAATACAGCTCATGGAGGATCCTGATTTATTGACTTTGAACACTCTGTTTGGCTAGGACCTCGATGACCACTTATTTCTCAACAGCATCTAAGGCCTTCTTTAAATCAATAAACGTTAGACAGATTGGCATCTTGAACTCCCGAGAAACCTCAATGAGCTTGGTTATCGTGTGATTATGGCCGATTGTCCTGAATATTTTTCGGAAACCATTTTGCTTGCATGGTTGTTCTTCATCTAGTGTTCTGCCAATCCTATTCAGGATGACTCAAGTAAACAGCTTGTAGATGACAGACAACAGGCAAATCACATGATAGTTGCCAATGTCATGGATTTCTCCATTGTTGTACAGTAGTATAGTCCTGCTGGTTTTTCATTGGGATGGAACCTTGCATTCAGACAGGTAGTGTGTGAAGAGCTGAGTCAGTAAATTGATGAGTAATGACGATGGGTTCTTCAGGTGTTCAATTCCGACCTTGTCTGGGCTGGGTGCTGTTCACTTCTTTACCAACAAAATGGCGTGTCAGATTTCGGAAGGTAGAATGTTGAGAACGACATATCCATCCTGCGGAATTTGGTATGTGGGCAGGTGGATGTGGCTATCGAAGAGATCCGAGTAAAAGTCATTGATAATCTTCTCCATTTCCCTTCTAGAAGATGTGGTAGATCCATCAGCATGTCAGAGGGTAGTCAGCTTGGTGTTGTAGTTGGCGAAGGAGAGGCGGGCATTGTGAATGCTTTTTCCAGTTTCTTCTGCATCTGCCAGCACTGCTGCTCTTCTCTATTTTTTTTCTTTTTTGGGCCACATCCGGCGATGCTTAGGGCTTACTCCTGTTTCTGCACTCAGGAATTACTCCTGACGGTGCTCGGGGGACTATATGGGACGCTTTGAATCGAACCCAGGTCGGCCACTTGCAAGGCAAACACCCTACCCCCTGTGCTATCCAGCCCCTGCTCTTCGCTCTTTAAGGTCTTCTTTTATTGCTTCTCTGCACTGCTTTGTGAGCTCGGCTGTTCGCTTGTGATTGGCTGAGGCCTGTGCCAAGCCACATTGGCAAATGAGCTTGAGAGTTTTCGAAGACAGGCATCTCTTTGTGGCTATCTCTCTCTCAGCTTTCCTCACACAATAATGGAGGTGCTGAACTAGTTGACTGTATTCCTCATCAATGCTGTCAATGACGGCATCTTCCCATGTTGCCGCAGTAGTGACAAAGAGCTCCCAGTTACTGGTTATTCTGTAAGTTCTCTTCTTGAACTTTGCAGCCTTTTCTCCCTGCTCTGTGAAGTAGAATTTTGCATAAAGGAGAAGGTGGTCCAATCCCCTTTGGAATTTTGGGACAACATCTATATTGGTCAATCAAGACCGTTGATTGAATATGATGTAGTCAATTTTGTTGTGGAACTGTCCACTGAGCGACTCCCATGTCCAATGTTTAGATTCTGCCTTCTGGAATTGTAAGTTAACTTGGATGGTCTTGGTTGACAAGATGAACTCAGACAGTCTCTCACCCTGTTCATTTTGTTCTAGGCCATGGGTCACAATGTAGAGTTCTTCAGCTGATCTTCTCGGTACTATCTTGACATTAAAATCACCAACAATGATCTTATAGAAGGTGTGGTCTTCTTTATAGAAGTTCTCCAGCTCCATGTAGAACTTCTCAATTTCTTCTTTATCATAATTGAATTTTGGTGTGTAGACAATAAAGATAGAAACTGCAGGCAGTGAGCCACATCTATTCAAGTGTAATTGTCCGATTCAGGTCTTCAGGCATTTGAATGAATCAATGTTTATGGCCAAGTTCATGTTGACAAGGATACCAACACCACCGTCACCTCTTTTGCTGCATGTTCCGAGGAACAGTTCTTTCCCAGTGTTGAAAATTCTTGATGTGACTGATGCCTTCTCATCTCTGTCAGACCAAAGATTTCATGCTTGCACCATCAGGTCTTCAATGTACGCATCTGATGCCAGCATACATGCATTGAAAGTACAAACAGTCATTTTTGTCCTTCATTTTGGCAGCCTATTCATTCCTGAGATTTTATCAGCGTCTCCTTCCTCATCCTTCTTAATGCTGCCATATTGGTGGTTCTTTCAGGATCAGGGGAATGATACACATTATATTTACTCATTTGGGCATATTGAATATACCACGGTTAGCTTGTCAGGCTCTGTCATGCGGGCGGGACACGCTCAGGAGCTTGCCAGGCTCTCTGAGTGGGATAGAGGCTTTTAGGGCGGCCTCTAATCATCCTTGCAGGTGTTCCCTGGTTCAAACAATATTTGAAACCCATCTAATATGGTGCGGTAATCTTGTATTAAGTGTTTTATGATTTCTTTGCAGCCGCATGGTTCGGAAAGTGTCCTGGAGCGTGGCAGTGGCTGGGTAATGGAGGTAGTGGAGATAATGGAGGTCTGCCCGGCTGCTGGGAGCAGGCAGAGGATCTCTCTTCTGGGTGTGTTGAGCCTAGAGTTCAAGGTCACAGAGTTCCACTTCCCTGGTTTCTGTGGGGCTTCACTCATGTTTGAGTCTTGGCCCAAGTGTCCAGAAAGCGTCCTAGAGCATGGCAGCAGCTGGGATTCAGGTTCAATTGATGGCAAACCTAGGCCTCAAGCAAAAGGGGATGGGCTAGTCCTTCTCATCCCATGTCTCCATGGGACCCTGGCGGTCACTCCCACAAACTGCCCCCAGCTTCTACTTAAACTCCTTAATGGCCATGATCCAGGACACACAAAAGAAACTCTGAACCAAGTAGCTTGCTGCAGAGAGTTTTCCAGACCCTAATTATCTAAAATTTAGAATTCCAGGAGAACCGTGTGACAACTTATGCTATTTATAACAAACAATGCAAAAGAGAGTATGGGGGAGATTTTCTGCCATTGAGGCAGGGGGAGAGGTGGAATGGGGAGATACTGGGATCTTGTTGATAAAAGAGTGCAGTGGTGGAGGGATGGATGATTATTGCATGACTGAAACTCAAACAGGTAAGCTTTATAAATGCATCTCACAGCCATTAAAAATAACAATAATAATAAAAATTAAATTAACATTCAAATAAAAAAAGTAATGTGGAGTTCATGCCCAATTCAGTCAGCTTAATCAACGGCTGAATAAATAGCAATATTCTGGTATGAAAAAAGGCATTTAATACAGGACTCAAATTATTTCAAAAAATTCTATTAAAATTGCATATCAAGCTACAATTCCAAACTGAAGATCACACATATTCATTTAAACACAAAGCATTTAAACACAAAGAACAGTTATGAAAATGTCCTATTTCTGTACCTAATCACATGGGAGATTTTAAATCTGTAGTCATTGTAGTATTTTCATATTCACTTTTTCAATTATTCATTGTCCGTCCTAATAAATGATGATTTTTGAGAATGAGTACTACTTATTTTACTCTAGCTATCACTGTCACTATTATTTTAATCTAAAAATTACAGCCCTATAAGAGAATAATGCAAGATGTTTTATTAATGAAAATTGTAATATAAAACAGTATAACGTTTGTCATCCAAGACTAAAAGTGAATTCGAGCACTTGTGACACTTGCTTATCTCATTTGATACTACAAATTTTCTTATTTCTTTTCTCTTTTCTTTTTTTTCTTTTGGGCCACACCCAATAATAGACAGGATTTAGAACTGGCTCTGTGCTTAGGGTTCATTCTTGGTAGTGCTTGAGAGACCATACGTGGTGCTTGAGGAATTGAACCAGAGTTGGCTACAAAGATTATTTAAAATGGACAATATTCCCATACCTTCTTTTAAAGACTATGTAAATAGATCATAGTGAGGCCATCTACTATGCATGTTCACACAAGTAGAAGAATCAAGCAATAAAAGAGAAATTTCTTCTCTTAAATTGGAAAACAATGTGATTTCCACTTAACACTACACTATCTTCTTAACATTCTATGTACTATGAGACATTTTAAATATATTAAGCTATTTTTTTAATTGACTCGCTGAGATACACAGTTACAAAGTTGTTCATGATTGGATATTATTCATACAATTTTCCAACACCCATCCCTTCACCAGTGTACATTTCCCAACATCAATGTTTCCAGTTTCCCTCCCACAGCTCACAAGTCATTCCCCCTCCTTCCAGTCACCTACCTTTATTTCACGAACTTTATTCTCTCTCTCTCTCTCTCTCTCTCTCTCTCTCTCTCTCTCTCCCTCTCCCTCTCCCTCTCTTCTCTCTCTCTCTTACTTGCACTGTCTTTCCTTTTGGACATTATAGCTTGCAATACAGATACTGAAAAGCTATCACTCGTATCCCTTTAACTACTTTCAACACTCATTTTCTTTTCCAGAATGATCATTTTCAACTTTTATTATCATAGTGGTCCCTTCTGTATTGTAATTATCATCTAATCCTCAACATACCTGTGGCAAGCTACAATTGTGGGCCAGTAGCCCTGGCTCCTGTTTTTTCTCTTCACGGATGTTAGTCTTATATGATGCTTTTTTATATTCCACAAATGAATGCAGCCCCTGTCTGTCCCTCTCCTTCCAACTCATTTCAATCAGCAAGATACTTTCTGTGTCCATCCATCCATCCACTTATAAGCATTTTTATGACTTCATTTTTCCTAACAGCTGCAAAATATTCCATTGCTCAGCTTACCATAATTTCTGTATCCAGTTGTCTGTTCACTGGCACTCAGATTGTTTTAAAAATCTGGAAATATGCTGCAATGAATACAGAGGGCAGATGGCATTTCTTAAGATTGTTTTGGGCTCCCAGGTTAAATTCCCAGAAATGGTATTGCTGGGTAAAATAGAAGCTCAATTTTTAGTTTTTTGAGAAATGTACATATTGTTTATCAAAAGGGCTTGGCCAGTCAGCATTCCCACCAACAGAGTCACTTTCTTCGAGTGCCTGAAGTAGCACTGGTTGTTCTTATATTTCTTGGCTTGTGCCAATCTCTGTGTTGTGAGATGATATCTCATTTTTGTTGTTTTGATTTGCATATATCTGATGTAAAGGATTTTCTATTATGTGCCTTTTGATCATTTGCATTTCTTGTTCAAGAAAGTTTCTGTTCATTTCCTTTCCCCATTTTTGGATAGGATTGAATATTGATTTCTTGTAAATTTCTACCATATATATTGGGCTGGAGTGATAGCACAGCAGGTAGGACACTTGACTTGCATGTGTCCGACTTGGGTTCAATTCCTGCAACCCTATTGGAGAGCTCGGCAAGCTACTGAGAGTATTCTACCCACACAGCAGAGCCTGGCAAGCTCCCCATGGCGTATTCAATATGCCAAAAACAGTAACAACAAGTCTCACAATGG
>JAOXYA010009303.1:0-14109 GCA_028565675.1 Sorex palustris | reverse complement strand
CCTTCCCATGAGGTTTCTGTCGCCCCCGCACCCCCGGCTCATACCTGCTCTCCACAAGACTCCCATGCGGCTGCCATGAAAGATATTATTTTTTTCACATAGCTAAGAACTATAATGTGTATATATACCACATTTTCTTAATTTACTCACCTGTCTTTAGAAACTTGGGTTCTCCCCAGATCTGGGTTATTGTGATAGCGCTGTGATGACCATCAGCATGCATACATCTTCCAAATCAATATTTTTTTCTGGTTCAGATATATCCAGTGGAGTGGAATTGCTGGGTCATTTGGTAGTTAATACTTTGGGCAGTATATTGCTTTCAATGGGAGTTAGACCTGTTTACATCTCCAACAGTAAACTGTCCTCCCTTTGTTCATTGATTTGCTCGAGCGGGCCCAGTAACGTCTCCATTTTGAGATTTGTTGTTACTGTGTTTGTCATATTGAATACTTCACAGGGAGCTTGCCAGGCTTTGCCTTGTGGGTGAGATACTCTTGGTAGCTTGCCAGGCTCTCTAAAAGGGGCAGAGGAATCGAACCTGGCTCGGCCACGCTGGCTGCATGCAAGGCAAATACCCTACCACTGTGTTTTTTTTTTTTCTCTGCAACTTCATCAGCCCTTCTTACCTTTTGGAGAAAAACCATTCTCACTTTTGTGGGATATAAAGAAACATAGTAAGGGAATAGAGCTTGAGAACTGGTCTTCAGAAGTAAGCTTATCATAGTGGGAGGTAGAAGAGGGGTAGCATGTGAGGAGGACAATGGTGGAGGGAGTTGTTGGAACATTGTAGGCATGAAATTCTATCATTATAAATCCAAAAATAAAAATTTTAAAATAGAAAAAAGGACAAAAAATTTCAAGTACAGGTGATAACTTATCTCTATAGTTTGCATTTCCTTGATAATCAGGGCAGGCTGCTGAGAAGTTTTTCAGTTTTTCCTATTGGCTACCTTTATGTCTGGTTTGAGAAAATATTTGTTTAACTCTTAATCATGTTTGTTTTCTATTGAGTTTTGTAATTTCTTTATGTATCTTGATTATTAGCCCTTTGTTAGATATATGGTATATAGTTATTTTCTCCCATTCAGTTGGATGTCTTTTTGTATTTAATTGGAGTTTTTTCTACAGTGCCAAAGCATTTTAGTTTGATATAATTGCATTGCTTTAGTCTTGCTTTTGTTTCCTTGTCATTACAGTTCAATCACTGTAGTCATAACTGAAGTTAATATTATGGAGTGTTTCCATGATGTTTTCTACAGTGTATTTTATGAACAGTCACCTTTATATTTTCTGTTTTTCTGATTTTGAACTGCTTTAGCTACTTAGTATAATTAGTATAATCAAACACTATCCCTATATTGTGTCTTGATTTCTTCTGCTTTTGCAGTAAACTTATGGGTTGTTTCCAAATTTTTTTTTTTTAATTTTTGGGTCACGCCCAACAATGCTCAGGGGTTTCTCCTGGCTCTGCACTCAGAAATTACTCCTGGCAATTGGCAGTGCTCCAGGGACCATATGTAATCCTGGGAACTGACCCCGGGTCTGCCTCATGCAAGGCAAACACTCTACTCGCTGTACTATCGCTTCAGCCCCTCCAAATTTGTTTTTGCTATAGGGGTATTTTTGTTACATTTATATAAATGCATCCTGGTGACATGAGATCGGATAGCTCTATGATATGACAAGGCATCTGCATATAATTTTAATAGGAAATGCCACTCTGCAAAGAGGTTGAACAGTCAGCGTTTTCTTCAACTCCTTCCTGGTCTGATTTCTTCTGTTCTTCCTCATTCCCTACCATCCTCCTTTCTTCTCTTTCAGTTGATGTTCATTAGCTTACAATACCATGCAGGTTTTAGGAGTACAACTTCACACTTTGAGAAATGTACGTACCATATCGTCATACTGTACCTACCAGTCAACCAAAATCTTTTTTTTTTTTTTTGGCTTTTTGGCTTTTTGGGCTACACCAAGCAATGCTCAGGGATGATTTCTGGCTCTGCATTTAGGAATTACTCTTGATGATGCTCTGGGGACCAAGTGGGAGGCTAGGGATTGACCCCGGGTCAGCTGCATGTAAGGCAAATGTCCTATGTGCTGTACTAGTGTTCCGGCCCCCCCATCAAATTCTAATACCATTTATCACTCAGTCTATCCCCTCCTCCCATTCTCCTGACTTTCATTTCCTTTCTCTTCTTGTAACTATTTTATTCTAAGGTTAAGAATTTTGTTTACTCCTTGCTCTGTGTTTATTGGGGTGGAGGTAGGGCTCGGAGATATGTTTGGGGATGATGTAGGGATCAAACCAAACCTGGGCCTCTTACATGCAGAGTATGAGTTGTGTGCCCAGGCCTAAGAGCTATTTCTGTAGTGTTGTATTTGTTTCTTTGCTTGTCTCTTCTTATTTCCCCCTCCGAGTGAAATCATCTGGTATTTGTCTTTCTCTTCCTTTTGATTTTTTAATGATTTTTCTTAGAATAATAATCTCAATTTCTATCCATATTATTCCAGAAAGTAAGATTTAATCATTTTAAAAATATCTGAGTAGTACTTTATTGTGTATGTATACTACATCTTAATTGATGGGCGTTTAGGATTTTTTCATATCTTGGCTATTGCTATTATGACTACTGCTTTAGTGAAATAGGGGTGTATATATCCCTTTGAATTAATATTTTATTTATTAAAAATATTCTACACAGAAATAAGCAACTATTTTTCTAGTTCTTTGACAACATTTGGTATTCTCAGACTTTTCAGATGTGAAATGGTATTTTACCATGGCTAGAAAATAAATATTTTCTCCTGCTTCCTGGTAGTTTTCAGGTCCATTCCTGTTAACGCCTATATAATGTGAGAATCTGACCATTTAGCACTTGTTTCTACTTCTGTCATCATGGTTTGAGTCATCTTTACACCTGGTTTGGATTAGGAAAATGACCTGTGACTCACTTTGCCACTATTGTGAGTGCCCCTGTATTGTTTATTTTTCACACAAAATCTGGAGAGACCGGGGCTGGAGTGATAGCACAGCGGGTAGGGCGTTTGCCTTGCACGCAGCCGACCCAGGTTCGATTCCCAGCATCCCATATGGTCTCCTGAGCACCGCCAGGGGTGATTCCTGAGCGAAGAGCCAGGAGTAACCCCTGTGCATCGCCGGGTGTGACCCAAAAAAGCCAAAAAAAAAATCTGGAGAGGCCTTTATTTTATTTTATATTTGGAATTTTGGATCACATTTGGTGATACTCAGGGCTTACTTGTGGCTCTGTGCTTAGGGATCACTTCTGACAGGCCCAGGGGACTACTTGGGGTGCCAGGGATCAAATCTGGGCTGTGTGCAAGGCAACCTTTCTACCTGCTGTACTATCTTCTAGCCCCTGGAGAGACTACTCTTATCATGTCTTTGTTCTAAACTCTGCATTAACTTTCCATTTCATGTAGAGTGAAAGCTAGAGTTGAAGAGTACTCTTTCTGGAGATACATACCTACGTTTAGCATAGCATTTACAGTAGTCAAGATCTGGAAACAATCCAAGTGCCCAATGACAAATGAGTGGATAAAGAAATTATCATGTATTCAGCTATGAGAAAAGACAAATCTTGCAGTTTGTTGCAGCTTGGTTGGAATTGGAGGGTGTCATGCTAAGTGCACTAAATCAGAAAGTAAAAGACAAAACATGGAGTAAAAAAAAAACAAAGGTATTATGCAGTCAGTCTCCCACAGCTGATAACCCCTAAGACATGATCAGTAGAATTGGGAGCTGAGGAGACAAAGCGGGAAGGGCAGGGGCAGGGGTAGGGGCCCTGGGGAACACTGGTGGAGGGACTGGTGTGGCAGCTCTGGCGCTGAAATCAATGTCTTTCATTCTATTGTGAACTATAATACTGGAGTAAAAAATTAAAAAAAATAGATTCTAAGAAAAAAGTCCTGTTTAAAATGCTTTTTATGATAAAAATCTTGGAAGGAGCCTTCTCAGTGGTTCTGGGTGCTGCCAGGACTGCTTTTGCTATTTTGAGGAGGCCTTACAGTGCTGGGGATCAAACCCGGACTCTGCACATGCCGAGCATGTGCTCCCAGGTTTTAAAAAGTATCTTTTCCTGGGGCTGGAGAGATAGTACAGTGGGTAGGGTGCTTGCATTGCTAGTCACCCACCCTGGTTTGATCCCTGGTATCTCCAGAACTGCCAGCAGTGTTCCCTGAATGCAGAGCCAGGAGTAAGCCCTGAGTACCACCCAGCAACAGGAAGCCTTTATTTTCTTTATGATTCTCCAGAAGGGTTGCAGGAAAGGAGGAATCTTTATTGTGCTCCATGAGACAGTACCTGGTGCCTTCAACAGCGCATGCCACGTAGTTAGGTGTTTAATGTTACTAATGGGCAAATCTCCGCTTAAAAAACTGTAACTGAAATATGGTTTCAGTAGTGTTTGCACATATTTTGTCCATATGATGCACATTGCTACTGCACTTCCACCACAGTCAAAGTGTCAAGACGCTCTACCACTGTCCTGGTGTTACTTCTGGTCTGCCTCCACTACCTACTTTCTTTGTAACCTGAATAAATCCCCATTATTTGCTTGTTTGTTTTGGGGCAACATCAGAATTGCTCAGGACCTACTCCTGGCTCAGTGCTAGGGGATGGGGTAGGGTTGTTTTGGACTGTTCTCAGGGGTTAATGGGGTGTTGGGACTTGAACCAGGGGCTCCTATGATTCAGAGCATGCACTCCAGCCCATTGATTCCTAGCTCAAATCCCCATTTTTTTTTTGTGGTGTGCAATATTTTAAAAAATATTTTAGTTCTTAGGGCTGGAGCAATAGCACAGTCAGTAGGGCGTTTGCCTTGCAAGCGGCTGACTTAGGTTTGATTCCTAGCATCCCATATGATCCCATGATCCCCTGAGCACTGCCGAGAGTAATTCGTGAGTGCATGAGCCAGGAGTAATCCCTGTGCATTACCGGTTGTGACCCAAAAAGCAGGGGAAATTTTTTTTTTAGTTCTTTGAATAAATAGAACATTTTCTGTAAAATTGGATAATAGTGGAAACCAATTTTGCATTTACATTTACTAACACTGAAATGTTGCATTTTCCTTGTTGGATACTTGTTTAAATGAATTCAGTGAAAAAAGCATTTAAAAAAGGATCTGTCACTTTTTCTTTCAATTACAATTTGTAATAGAATGATCATTAGGCATTTAAAAATTAATATCAAAAGTAGTTTTTTGATCAGAAACTAAGAATGCTTGTTGGTTTCATCACAGAGATAGCCTCATTTCTTGTTAATTACAGATGAGCCGCTCTTGTGAATCTAAAAGTAAAAAATCCATCTTAAGTGTTCTTGATTGTATTCTAGTGTAGATGTGGACTGATATAATGCCAGGTAGAAATGAAAAGTAATTTCAAGATCCTGAGGTGGCTGAATAAACAAATGAAAAGAGAAAAGCAAAGTCCACGAGCTTTTATGTTTGAATGAGTTAAAATTGTGCTAGACAATAGAGAAATCTTGAGAGTTGGAGATTTAAGGTTTGCTGTAATGACTACAACTATACTTTTTTTTCCCTGCCAATATTTGTTCTGAAATATAAAGCTTGGGATACAATATTGAGCACAACAAATGTGATCCCTATACTTGTTGAATAATCTACCAGAAGAGACAGATATTAAACCCCCAAATTAACAAATATAAAATTACGGATTTTGATAAGTGGTTATAAAGAACAGGATGTGTATTAGTTGGGGTTTAGTCTGGAAAACAAAACCACCCTAAATATTTTAATCCATTATAAATTTAATGCAGACAATTATAGGCTTACAAACCTGTTAGAAGGACTAGAGCCTTTAGTAAAGGGAAGGGAAACTGTTAGATTCAGGAAGTCAGGAAGAGCAGGAATTCTAGGAAAAAATGCTGTGGCTACTTCCAGTTGTCGGTGTCATTGAAGTGGTGTTTCATAGGGGGATGGACACTTCAAAGCTGTGAGTGAAACTTCATGTGTCAACTCCCTGTCATTGCTGCTAAAGGAGAAATAATACGTCTCTAGTTCTTTTGCCTTCCAAATTGTTTGTCAGGTGCTTCTCAGGAAACCATGTATTCAAAATAGAGCCTTTCTGGCAGGAATTTTGGAGAATAAAGCTGCCAGTATCTGGTCCCTGGGAAGAAGAAAGAATGATCAAAGTAATGAAAGTGGTGTTGATGTCCTATGAGTAATCTATCATTTAACTAGAGAGAAATTAACTGGATTATTAATTTTATTATTCTTTGCTACTTTACTAGGGATCACACTTGCCAGTGGTGATGAATTGGCAGGGACAGCAGTGTGAACCGTGGGTGAACTCAGGACTTTCACATGCTAGGCATGTGGGCATCTGTGTTGTCAACTAAAGACTGGGCGGTAAAAACTTGTCTAAATTGAGTGACTACCTGATGGTTAAGATTTTTTTTCAGAGGTCCAGAGAGATAGTACAGTGGGTAGAACGGTTGTCTTGCACCTGGTTGACCCAGTTTAGATTTCTGACATCCCATATGGTCCCTTGAGAACTGCCAGAATTCCTGATTGCAGAGGTAGGAGTAACCCCTGAGCTTTGCTGGGTGTGGCCCCCAAACCAAACCAAACCAAACCAAACCAAAAAAAGATTTTTTTTTAAAGATAAAGAGATTAATTTCTTTTCTTTTTTTGGGGAATTTGGGTTTTTGTCTGTTTGTTTTTGAGCTACATCCAGCTGTGCTCAGGGCTAACTTTAGACTCTGCTCAGAGATCACTCCCGCAGGGCTCAGGGACCATATGCTGAAGGTGGAACCTGGGTTGGCCTGTCCTCCCATTGTTCATCAGTTTACTCGAGCGGGTCCAGTAACGTCTCCATCGTGATACTTGTTACTGTATTTGGCATATTGAATATGTCACGGGTAGCTTGCCAGGCTTTGTCATGTGGGCGAGATACTCTTGGTAGCTTGCCAGGCTCTCCAAGAGGGACGGAGGACTCGAACTCGGGTCGGCCATGTTGGCCGCTTGCAAGGCAAATGCCCTACCCGCTGTGATATTGTTCCAGCCCTGTAGGGTTGGCCTAATGCAAGGTAAGTACCCTACTTGCTGTATTACTTCTCTTGCCCTGGAGAGCTCCTTCCTTCCTGCCTTCCTCCCTACCTTCCTCCCCTTGAATTTTGTGTCACACCTGGCAGTGCTTAGGGGTTACTTGTGGCTCTGCATTCAGGAATTGCTCCTGGTAGTACCTGGGGGATCATATATGGGATGCTTGGGATTGAACCTGGGTTGGCTGACTGCAAGACTAGTGCTCTGCCCACTGTACTACCTCTTCAGCCCAAGGAATTTTATAACAAGGATTTTGACTATTTTATGACCCAAATGAAGGACTTAGCCTTAGAAAAAGGAGTTGGGACAGACTTTCTGTGGTCCAGTGAACACATACTTTGCATACAGGAGGCCTGGGTTCAAAGCCTTTTTTAAATTCTTGGTACTGCACATTCCCTCAAACACTCCTGGACTCCTGGGAGTGACCCAAACAAAGAGTCACAAGTAGCCCTTGAATACTACTGTGTAGAATCTTTCTGAATAGAGATCTGAAGAGAACTAAGAGATAGAATGGCTGCCTTGCAGGCCCCGCACTGCCCCACATGTGAGAGTCATTGTGGTGCACTACCACTGGGGATGCCTAGCACCCCAGCACAAAAAGGTATCTCCTGTGCACTGCCCTGACTGTGTGGCAACGCCACAGTGAGCACCACAACTAAGTGTGCAATCATTGCAACAAAGTGTGCAGTCAAGTGTGTGACATCTGTTATCAAAACAGCAGTGGAGAAGGAGGAAAAATCTTAAGGGCTGGGAATGTAGCTCAGCAGCAGAACTCTTGCCTTGCATGTGTGAGGTTCTAGGTTTGATCCCTGGCCCCACAAAAAGACAAAAATAAAGTGTTTCTAAACAGATGACATGTGATTTGAGTGGAGAGGAGACAACCACAGGAAGATTAGTGAGAGGAGTTTGTAAAAGAACAAAGGACCTTGGCATAGAGACAGAAAGAAGACAGGAATGGATTGATAGGATGTGAAACTGCAGAGTCAGGGGTCAGGTTCTGTAGCATTTTCCAGACCTTGCTAATACATTTAGACTTTATGCTGTTTGACATGAGGCATCATTGAGTTGTGAAAGTAAAGTAGTAAACGGAGTAAAATGAGTTAACTTTTTCAGAGAGATTATTTTGGCTGTTTTATAGACACTGAATGTAGGGAAAAATGAGTAAATGTTGGATGCAGTAGTAGCAGCAAGGAGAGCAATTGGGAGACTTTGATAGTATTTAGATAATAATGACAAAGGCTTATGACATTGGAAATAGTCAAAAGTGAATATATTTACTACACATTTTAGATGTGGAGTTAGTTGTTCTTTGTATATACTTAATGGGGGAAATTCAAAAGAGATAAATCAAGGAAGGCTTCTAGAGTTTTGGTTTGAGGAACTGAATGGACCAGGTGACACTGAAATGGAATTCATTGGGGGAGGAACAAGTATAGCAGGTTGAAAGAATCAAGAACTGTATTTTGTACTCTCTATTTTGAACTATATTGTGGACTCTGTTTTGAACTATCTGTGTTTGAGATGCTCTATATTAGATATCTGAATGGAGTTGTGAATTATGTTGGAGCTGGAGTTGAGCTCAGGAATGAGATGAAGCTATTCTCTAGTTCTGAGGGTCATATTTAAAGCCATTTTTACTAAATATATAATCATTTGTGAAGAAAGAAGAGCACCCAGGACAAAACTCTGAGCTCTTCCAAGTGTCTCACAGAAAAGGAGACAGCAAAAGAAATGAAAAAGAGCGGACAGGTAAGAGGAAGAACATTGTAAGGGTTAGATCACAAACCTAGGGGTATTGTGTGTCCAGGTGGAGGAAGTGGTTAGTGGTTAGTGTCTTAATACTGCTAAGAGGTGATGTAGAATGAGGACAGAGTTCTTTAATTGTCTGTTGGCTTTGGCAAGATTGAAACTATTTATAGTGAAATACTTGAGAATTGTTTCATGGAAAGTAAGGTGAATCAGAATGAATGAAATGGAGAAGAGAAGTGAGGTAATGAAGACAGAAATATAGATGAGTTTTGCTTTATAAATTTTGCTGTGAATGAGAGCAGGAATTGGCTGGGTATTAGAAAATGTGGAGGCAAGTTTGTCTGTGTTTTTATTTTTTTTTGTTTTGGGGGCCACACTGGGCTATGCTCAGGCCCGTTCCTGACTCTGTCTTATGAGTACTCTCTGCTGGTATTCAGGGGCACAAATGTGCTGGGATTCAAGCTAGGGTTGGTTATACGTACGGCAAACACCTTACTTCCTTTAGTATCTCTCCAGCCCAGTCCAACTGTGTGTGTGTGTGTGTGTGTGTGTGTGTGTGTGTGTTTTAAATGGCTATTGATGTTAATGTATGTTCGTATGTCAATATAAGTTATATAGAAAGGATGATGTTCATGATTTTGGAGAAAGAGAATAATTATAGAACTAGGATTCTTGGCTAGAGATTAAGAAAGGGATGCAAAACACAAATGGAGAGAAGAGCTTTTTTCTAGTAGTGAAGAGTAGGGCTACTTTTTTCATTTTAACAGAAAGGAATGCAGATAGTGTGGTTAAAGAAGCAGGTAGATTGAATCGATGTTTAGAAATGACATCATTTTTGTCTGAACACATTTCCTATTAATATAACATGAAGCTAATCAGTGTTTTCAACATTTATATATATATATATATCTGAAAACAGGCAATTAATAAACACTATCACAGACTAGTAGTGATTTACAACCTTTTTATGTCTGTGGCTGGGTAGCCGTACTCCAATTGGGGTTGAAAACCCCTGGGGTAGTTTATCAGCTCTGATTAAAGCAACATTAGGAGAGGTTAGAAGTCTGAGGAGAGAGAAGAAACTATGAAACAGTTACTCAGAGATTGGGAAAATGGGTTTACTAATAAAGTGTAGGAATCTTTGTCAGCACTGAGCACTTATCTGATAATTTATTTCATTTTATTTCATTTTATTTAATCTGCCTGTCATCTCTGTAGTGATGCTGGGGGATAGAACCAGGGCTTCACATATGTGAGTCATGTACTCGCCCACTGAGCCACAACCCAGGGCCCATTGGCAATGATTTTAAAGTAAATTCAGTTTATAAAGTTAAACTTTATAAACAGCACAGTTAAACTGATCAGTTACAAAAAGGTCTAGTACATAGATGGGTTCAGTCACAGATGGGCCAGGGATAGTATAGAGGAGCAAAGGGCAAGTTAGTTAACTATATTTGCGAAAGATTGGTTATAGTACTCGATAATGAAAACTGTACATGTGTAAGTTAGGATCTTTGGGGGCAACTAACAGGAATAAGTGATATGGCCATAATAGGAGGGTGGGTTCAATGAATAGACCTACTGTCTTCTTTTCAGAAAAAAAATTCACTCAGTACCTCTCTTTTTCAATAGAGCAAACAGAAGGCCCTGTACCCTTGCATTTGCAAAGACTGCTTGCTTCCTTATCATTTCAGAGTGTTCCCACCCCGCTCCCTCCGGGACAGGATAGTGTTACCCACTTTGGGAAACACTTTAAGGGAATATATCTATGTTCATGTATGTATATGTTTGTCTGAATATAAGTGATTTTTAAAAGCATGCACCAATTTGTTTGTTTTGATTAGGACTTATTCCTGGGATCACTCTTGGCAGGTCTGGGGGACCATGTAGGATGCCAGGGATTGAACCCAGATCAGCTACATGTGGGGGTGTGACTGGGACTATATTTGCTTGAGACTTGAACCTCAGGTCTTGTCCGTTATCTGTGTCTTAGAGGGATCCCAGCTCAATAAACAGTTCATTTTATATTAAAAATTTGAGCATGACAGTGGTTTTACATAGCTGTGATCTTCTTTTGAAAAAATAGTGCTTCAGTTTTTATAATACAAATGGAGGTATCAATTATAACTGTATTGAGGTTTTCTTCTTAGAAAATGTTGACTACTTAGAAATTTTCACCCTTAGGTGAACGGTTCTTTTTCCTTTTATATGCAGTGTTACTTAAATTAAAAAAAATTAGGAGAAGTCAGGTAGAAATAGGAACCATGGAGAAAAGAGCCTTGCAAGCTCCAGATCACTAAAAATGGAACTGACTAGATTAGTGACCAGGTCACTAACAATGGGGCCTGTTCATGGGAACTTTGAAATAACAGCTGTCAGCAGAAATTGACATTTCTAGTGCTGCCCCATGAAGCAGGGAGATAGGAAAGGAACTATCCTGGCTTCTATAATTTCCTTTATCCACTCCCGTTGCTTCAAACTACACAAAAGCAAGTTGGGAAGAGAATCTGGAGTCTGTTTTGTTTTGCATGGGACGATGACGAAGGGATTTAAGAATAAACAGGCAAATGACAATTTCCTCCCAGTTGCTCTCCTGGCTTTTATTTTTGCCTCTTACCCTTCCCGAGATCTCTATAAATAGATTTTCATCACTCTGTCCTTCAACAGCTTTTTGTGGCTTTCAGGTTAACATCTAAACTCCCTGCCCTGGTCTATTGGGGCCTGTGAGTGAGGTCCTGCCTTGCTGATCTTTTCAGTTTCATTTAAAGTAATTTTTCCATACATTGCCGAGTTCCAGTGCCAGGCACTATTGTACTGTTTCTCTGATTCAGGACCATCTCACCTATTCTTCCATTTGTCTGCAAATAATCTATTTCTCTTTGTTTGGTGTTCAGTATAACTTATAGACATATATTTTCTTACGTTTCTGCTTTTGGATTGGGATGAGCCATACCCAATGTTGCTCAAGGCCTATTTGTTTCTGGCCCTGTGTCCAGGTATCTCTCCTGACCATGTTCGAGAGACCATGGGGTGCCAGGGATTAAACTAAAGTTGGTTGCATGCAAGGCAGTGAGCACCATAATTCCCTGTACTAGCTCTTAGGTCTTTATTTTCGTACTTTTTAAGCACCTGTTCTGCACTTGTCTGGAAAGCAGACAACAGAAGGAAATCTTGCTGAGTGTTCCTGCAGTCGCTGCTGCGTGGAACACCATGCCTCGCATGGGCAGATGCCCATTTAATAATAGCAAAGGATGAATGCAGAGGGATTACATGGGAGTACATTTTAAAATTTCTTAGATCCTTTTAGAACCATCACCCTATTAACCCTTCATTCAGAAACCCAGAAATTAGCCATCTCTGAATAAAATCTCTTGTACGGTAAATAGTCTGGTAGACTTTTCTGTTATTAAACAGAGCTTCAAACACACATTTTCCCACCTCTGTATTTAAAAGAACAACAACAACAACACATTCATTGTATTTTTTGGAGAATAGTTCTTGTTGAGACAGGCGAATGCTGAGCCACCAATTTCCTTTCTATGACATGTGAAAAGTGCCCCCCCCTTTTGTTTTATATTTTTGGGCCACGTCAGTAGTGCTCAGGACTTACTCCTGGCTCTGTAATCAAGGCTGATTCCTGGTGGGTCTTGGGGACCATATGGGGTACCAGGGACTGACCCATGTGGCTTGTGCAATGCAAGTACCTTAGCCTCTCCTCTTTCTCTCTGTCTCTGTCTCTGTCTCTGTCTCTCTCTCTCTCTCTCTCTCTCTCTCTCTCTCTCAGATAATGCACGCAGCAGTGCTAATAATGGGGTATTATCTGTGTACTTATTAGGTGCTGGGAGAACTCAGGGTGGTATCTGAGTGTTTCTGGTGCTCACCAGCAGTCACACCCCTCACTATGGTGCGCTCACAGTTTTTAGTTGTGATGTCACAAGTGAATGTGTACTTTTTAATTTAGTGATTAGGGTTTCATGTGGTGCTGGGGATTGAACACATTGTGCTTGTATTACTTGAGCCCAGCTCTAAGTTTTTTAGGGGCTGCTTTCATACTTGGTGCTCTGTGAACTTATGGTTTTTTTTTGGGGGGGGGTGTGTGATGTTATTTTAAGAGAACTTTTTGGTCATTATTATTTTTAGTATTTCTTCTGTTACTTTCTCTCTTTTTCTCTTATTTCCATTACACGATCTTTTTATGGTTGCCCTACCACCCTTGCATATTTTGTTTAGCAGCTCTCTCTCTCCTTCCTCGCTCCTCCTCCTCTCCCTCTCTCATTTGTATGGGATGCTGTAGGTTTACTATGCATCAAGGCAAGTGCTCTACCTGCTCTACTATCTCTTCAGTCACATTTGCCATTTTTCAGTGTTTTCCTTTTTTTTGGCGAATAATTGAGAATTCTATTGATATATCTTCAAGTTCAAGAAGATATTTTCCTATCTTTGCTCTATTAATAAACCTACCGAAGGCAGCCTTCATTCCTATTAATATTTTTGTTTGACTTCTTAATATCTAGCAAATTTTTGTTCTTTAGCCTTTTCATCGGATTACATTGCTCACCTGTTCTTGCATGTTGTCTTTTGGCTTTCAGCTGCTAGTCCATGGGCTGGTGGTGATCAGTAGATGTAGAAAGACAACCATTGGTTTTCTATGTCTGTTAGAACTGTTAGCGTATTAATTAGTTGCTTATCTTTCTGGTCTGAATTCTAACACACCTGCCGTATTTGTATTTTATGCTGTCTATTTATCTCAGTTGTGTTTGTTGCCTTTTTGTATGGATTTTGATTTTTTTATTGAAAGCCTGATATCAGTTTATATAAAGGAACTATTATAAGTAAACATTTAGTAATGTGGTGAGGTGTAGAGGAGAGATAAGCATTCTATAGTCTTATGATTAGGTCTTAAGTATTTTAGTGAGCCGATGGCTCCAGACCAGTGGTTTTCATGTTTTATACTCCATTGGTTCACCAGCCTTTTGTTGAAAACCACAGCTCTGGACCGTGAACTTTTTGTTTCTTTTTCTCCTTTTTCTTTTTACCAGTGGCACAGTAAGAGTGAACTATTTTCTTCCCAGGTGAGTTAGGCACTGATAATACCCCAGCTGGTTTGACTCTAGTTAATGAGTTTTCTCTTTGGGTACGCTCTTGAAGAGTGCACTAGTCTGTTTCAAATTGGCTCCTTTGTGTGCTTCTTACCTCTGTAGGTAAAGGTAAAGGTAAAGGCCCTCCCGTTGATCATCGATTTGCTCGAGCGGGCCCAGTAACGTCTCCATTGGAG
>JAOXYA010009255.1:0-14114 GCA_028565675.1 Sorex palustris | reverse complement strand
CTTCTTCTTCTTCTTTTTCTTCTTCTTCTTCTTCTTCTTCTTCTTCTTCTTCTTCTTCTTCTTCTTCTTCTTCTGCTCATATTCCTGATTTCCTATTTTATCATGTACTTTTCCTTCTACTCTGATTACAGAAGAGTCTTCATACATTACTTTTTTATTTCGCGAATTGCTTCTGTAATGTCTTTCTTTGGTTTAAATTTTCCCTATAATATTCAAATTATTAAATTTATACTTTCTTTAACCAAGCCCTCAAAAGTCTTCTTCTTGCTCTTCTTCTTCTTCCTCTTCTTATTCTTTTTCTTCTTCTTCTTGTTCTTCTTCTTCTTTTTCTTCTTCATCTTCTTCCTCTTCTACTACTACTTCTTTGTTTCTCTTTTTCTACTATTTCTTCTTTTTTTCTTCTTTTTCTTCATCTTCTTCCTTTTCTTCTACTTCTACTTCTTTTTCTTCTAGATCTTCTTTTATTTCTTCTTCTTCTTCTTGTTTCTTTATATTATTCTTCCTCTTCTTCTTCTTCTTCATCTTCTTCTTCATCTTCTTCTCCTTTCTTCTAATTATTCTGCTTCTCCTTATCTTTCTAATTTTATTTTCTTTTTCTTCTTTTCCTTCTTCTTATTTTCCTCTTCCCTTTTTACTTCTATTTCATCATGTTTTCTTCTATGCCTAATACAGAATAATTACTCTTTTTTTCTTCTGTGTATCTAATACATTACTCTCACATTTCTTCTGTATACCTTTACAATACTGTTTTTTTCTTCTGTATATCTCATACAGAGTAGATTTCATTTATTTCTACAATTCAAGTTTTTTCTTCAAGTAGGATATTAACGTAAAATATTTAAATTATCAAAATCTTCCTTTCACTTATCTTCTCATTCCCATTACCCTTCTCTTTCCTCTTCTTCCTCTTCTTCTTTTTCTTCTTCTACTTCTTCTCCTTCTAGTTATTTTGCTTTGACTAACCTTCTTGTTCTTTTCTTGTTTCTTCTTCTTCTTCTTCTTCTTCTTCTTCTTCTTCTTCTTCTTCTTCTTCTTCTTCTATTTCTTCTTCTCCTCTTCAATTCAACTACTTTCCTTCAGTTAATTTATGTTAGTCTTCTTGTTTCCCCTGATTTTTTTTCTATTGATTCTTCAATTCATTTTATTCTGCTCTGAATTTTGTATAATCTCATTCCAGTGCTCTCTTCTTTTGGCCACAATGATACGTCACGTTGCCTACAAAGGAAAATTTCATTTATCATACCAAATTACTGGAGGGTTCATCATCATAACTATCATCATAATTTTCTTCTTCCTTCTTCTTCCTCTTCTTCTTCTTCTTCTTCTTCTTCTTCTTCTTCTTCTTTTTCTTTCTTCTTCTTCGTCTACTTCTTCTTCTTCTTCTTCTTCTTCTTCTTCTTCTTCTTCTTCTTCTTCTTCTGCTTCTCCATTATTTCTGATTCTTATACTTCTTCCCGTGCTTCTTCTTCTCGTTCTTCTTCTTCAATTTTCTCTTCTTCATGCTCTTTTTATGCTGTTCCTGCTGAATTTTTGTCCGTTTTCTTCTATTCCAGAATTTTCTTAAACTCTGTAAAATTAGTGAACTATTATCATTACCCATTTTCTCCTTAATTACATTTTAAGTAGCATATTTACATATATTATTCAAATTATCAATCTCTTCCTCTCTTTCATGTTTCCCTTTTTATTCTTCTCTTATTTCTTCTTCTTCTTCTTCTTCTTCTTCTTCTTCTTCTTCTTCTTCTTCTTCTCTTCTTCTTCTTCTTCTTCTCCTTCCTCTATTCCGTCTACTACACAGTCTTTTCTTTCTTCTGCTATTTCTGCGCTCCTTAATTTTTTACTCTTTTCTTCTTCTTTTCTTCCTCCTTTTCTTTTTATATAGGATGTTCATATAGTCAAATAAACTTCTTTTCCTCCGCTCCTTTTCCTTCTCCTTCTTCTTTTTCTTCTCCTTCTACTTCTTTTTCTTCTTCTTCTTCTTCTTCTTCTTCTTCTTCTTCTTCTTCTTCTTCATTATCATCTTCTTCTCCTCCTACCCTTTCTGTTTCTTGTTCTTGTTCTTCCTCTTGTCCTTCTTCATTTTTTTCTTCTGCTGCTTCTTCTTGTTCTTATACTACTTCTTCCTCTTCTTCCTCTTGTTCTTATAATCCTTCCTCTTCTTCCCCTTTTTCTTATTTTTCTGCTTTTCTTCTTGTTCATTTACTTTTTCACCTTATTTTTCTCCTTGTTCGTCTCTTTTCTTCTTTCCTTCTTTATCATTTTTCTCTATCTCCTTTTTCTTTTTCTCTTTGTGTTCTTCTTCAACATAATTTATTTCTATTTTGTCTTACTCTAGTACCATTCTTTTTCTCTACTCTGAATTTTCTTCATCGTCATCCTCTGATCTACAGTACTTATTTTTCACTAAAATAATGTCCTCTTCTGGAGAATGTCTATATTCAGTTTTTCATGCACAACAACTAAATTTAGGAACTGGAGCAATACCACTGCCTGTAAGCGATAGCCTTCCAGGTGGCCTAACATGGTTAAATATCCAGCATCCCATTTGGTCTCCTGAGCACTATCCGGAGTAAATGCTGAGTGCATTATCCCGGAATACCTCGTGCGAATCGCCAGGTGTGAGCGATAATGTACAATAAAAAGAAATTTACATTGTCAATCAAAAGTCTCCTTGTTCGTCTTATTAATCTTCTTCTTTTACATCTTCTTCTCTTCTTTATCTCTTCATCTCCTCCTTGTCTATTTTCTAGTTTTCTTTCAGTCTCTCTTACTCTAGCACTCTTCTTCTTTTTCATCCTCTATTTCATCTTCTACTCTGTTTCATTATATACTTCTTCATTAATCTATTTTTTCAAATACTGAGTTTTCATGTTTTCAATCACAAGTAAAAAATTGAAACTGTCAAACAATTTTCTCAATGTTTCTTCTTCTTCCTCTTTTCTTCTTCTACTTCTTCTTCTTTAACTTCTTCTTTTTTTCTTCTTCTTAACCTTCTTCTACTTCTTTCTTCTTCTAGAAGAAGAAAATAAGTAGATGTAAAAAGAAATAGTAAATAAAGTAGGAGGATGAGTAGAAGCAGCAATAGTAGAGGTAAAAGATGGAGTGAAAGCAGACAGGAAAGAAATAGCAAAAGAGGAAGAGGAAGACGAATCGGAAGTAGAGGAAAAAAGAGTAGAAGATAAAGAAGAAAAATATGAAGAAGAAGAAGAGGCAGAAAAATCTGATGCAGAAAATGATGGAGGATGAGGAGAATATGAAAAAGAAGAGGAAGACGAAAAAGACAAAAACAAGAAGGAAAAATGAAGAAGCACAAGTAGGAGAAGAATCAGATGGAGAAAAGAAAGAAGGAGGATAGGAAGAAGGAGGAGGAGGAGAATTAGAAGCAGAAGCAGAAGCAGAAGCAGAAGCAGAAGCAGAAGCAGAAGAAGAAGAAGAAGAAGTAGAAGAAGAAGAAGATAAAAAGCCAAAACAAAGAAATATGAAAGCAGAAAAAAAGAAGAGAATGAAGGAAAAAGTAAGCTGAAGCAGAAAAGCACAAGGCGAAACAGAGAGAGAAAAGGTGTGTGGTTGACAAAATGAAAAAAATATGATATAATACAATTTGTTATTTTCACTTGATCTATTACTAATATTGTTTATCAATTTATGTTTTTAAATTTTCAGACACCAGAAGGTCTGTATAGTGTGAAATTTGGGAAGATTGAATCACAGACTTCTAAAGAAAAATCTACCCATTTGTTATCTTCATTAAAAATTCAACTTCTGGGGTTAGAGAGATAACACAGTAGGTAGGCTTCTCTTGCACTCAACCAATCCAGGTACAAGATGTATGATTCCCAGAGCTTACGAGTAGTGATTCCTAAGCAAAGAGGCATGAATCAGCCCTGAGCACAACTGGGTGGGGCTAATAAATAAATAAATTTTAAAAATAAAATTCAACTTTTGATGACAGTTAACAATACTATAATTATTTTCCTTTGAAATCCATAGATTTCTGTGCGTATGTTCCAAGGCCTTTTATTCATTTGTAATTCTAAACTGAAGATTGATTATAAGTTTGCAAAATGTATTTTCAGGCTTGGTCATATGCCACTGACTAACTGCTAGATAGATTACATATGACCCAACCGATTCTTTAGCTTGATATGACTCAATTTTTCAACTGCTCCAAGGCAGTAAAATATTCTTCTCAAGTCAAATTCTTCCAGACAGTTAAAAGAAAAAAGAAGAGTGACTCCAGACTTTCTCTATATATGAAAAAGAGAAAATAAAAAAAGACACCTACAAATCTTCCTTTAGAGCACTGTGCTGTGCCAAGCAGGCAAACATTGACACAAGATGGACCCTACTGGTCAGTAACTCCCCCCACTCAGCATTTCATTTCAGCCACAGTTACATGATGATGGTTCACATACAAAGTTGACTGGAAAATTAAAGAAGTGGAAAGGCAATAAAAGTAAATATGGAGAAAAAAATGGGTCATTCAAATCCTAAGCTTTTCATGAACAGCAATGAGGAAAGCATTCAAGTTCCCTAAAACTCAGCAAAGATTGAATTTTTATAAACCCAGCATCAATACTTTCTAGTCAGTGTCAGCCTGTCAGACTAGCACAGCATATTGATTTGACTATAACTGATATAACTACAACTCTGCTTCCCAGGTCACGACGCTGTAGCCAGGACTCATGGTAGCTTTAGAGAAATTAAATAAGCTTTATCTTCTTCTGTCTTCTGTTAACCTCTATTAAACAATCATATCTCCTTTATCTTTTCCTAAGGCACTATTTCTGTCTACTTAACCGAAAGATAGTCTATTTGCTTAGTTGTTAAGTTATACTGTTTCCAGTTTATTGGACTTTGATGATTGATGTTTCAAATCCTATGTCTTTGTCCAAAATAGGAATTGTTTTACTGAGTCATAAAAGTTTAAAGAGCAAAAACAGATAGTCTTATCTGTGGATGATGCTAAGAGAAAAACAACTTAAATTTTAATGGGAAAAGGTAAACAATTGTCAAAGAATGGTAAGAACAATGATTGAATAAATATACGAGAAGCTAAAAACATATAGTAAATAAACTTTTTTAATTGCTACTTACCCTTAGATCTTCCTTCGTATTGAAACTATCAAGAAGTTGTTGGTAATGTCTATCAGTCATCTGTCGTAATAAGGACAGGAGACAAGCAACAAATTCTCCCTTAAAAAAAAATTTTTTTTTTCTTTTAGTATGGGCAGGAAAAAAACCCTCCATAGCTTACCTTGAACTCTCTTCAAAAAGAACACAAACAGGCACGAAAAAGTTATAATGCTCTATGAAGTCTTTTTATCTTCAGTTTTTATTTATTTTAAGATCCATCAAAATTTCTTCATGATTATTACCATTTACTGACACAGGCAATCCCCCCCTTTTTTTGTGGGAGATGGTTGGGTGTCTACAGGGTGGGGGGTGGGGGAGAGGGAGAAGATAGCATTAGGACACATTCAGCAGTGCTCAGGAGCTATTCCTGGCTTTGTGCTCAGGGCACCAGAAGTGGTGCTGGGGACTGAGCCAAGGTCAGCTACATGGAAGGTTTGACACATTTTATCTTATTTTACTTTGACTTCACCAGGAGGAGGAAGTAGTACTAAAAATATTGAATGGTAATAGAGTATTCATGATACCTCATCAGTAACAGCACTATAAACCATACAATGAAACTTTATATATATATGTATGTATGTGTATGTATATGCATGTATGGACTGGAGCTATAGCACAGCAGGTAGGGCATTTGCCTTGAACGTGGCCAATCTAGGTTTGATTCCTCCATCCCTGTCAGAGAGCCTAGCAAGCTACCAAAGGCATCTCGCCCGCATGGCAAAGCCTGGCAAGCTACCCATGGCGTATTCAGTATGCCAAAACAGAAACAACAAGTCTCACAATGGAGACATTACTGGTGCCCACTTGAGCAAATCGATGAACAATGGGAGGACAGTGCTGCAGTGATAACCCATCAGTAACACCACTATCAACCATACTGTGAAACTTTATATATAAAGTATGTGTATGTATATATATATGTGTGTATATATATGTATGGACTGGAGTGATAGCACAGTGGGTAGGGTGTTTGCCTTGCACGTGGCCGACCCGGGTTCAATTCCTTCATCCTTCTTGGAGTGCCCGGCAAGCTACCGAGAGTATCCTGCCCGCACGGCAGAGCCTGGCAAGCTCTTATAGAGGCCGTGGATGGGAAGCAAATGCCAGGCAGTGGGGAGGTGGAGAGGAGTGAATTTTAGTAAAGGGATTGGTAGTGAAACAATGTATGTCAAAAACCCAATCATAAACAACTTCGTAATTTCATAGTAATAAAATAAATAAATAAAAATAATAAATACAATTTAAAATAAAAACAAATTTATTTTCCCACTCTTCTGGGGGCTAACTGATGCATTTTAAGAGGGGAGACATATTTTAACCTGGGAACTAGGAAACTAACTCTACAAACTGAAGACAATGAGGAGCCCCAATCACTTAATGGGCCTTTCCTGTGCTATCACTCACTACAGTGATTAAACCCCACTATCAATGCTATGAGTTAGGTGCTTTAATACGTATTTTGAAAACGTGAATTTTTGGTTCATGTAAAAAGTTCCAAGGCTTGCTCAAAGTTACACTGCTCAAAAGAGTTGAGAGGTTTCTGCAGGTCTTTCTTACTCCAAAAGAGTCACGCTCCAGCTCTGAATTCATCTTGTTCTCTAATTCATTAGAGTGCCTGGCAGCTGATTTGCAGGGTGTAGAGAAAGTCACACCCTGGATAGTGCTGATTTCAATTTCTTTCAAAAACTAGGTTAGCTTAATTCTGATCCATTATGTGCTTGGATGCTACACAGATTAAAGTTCAATTCTTAGAAATTACTAATGAAAAAGAAAAATATACACATTTCTGTAAAATTGAAGACCTGTTAAAACAGTTACCACTTATGAATCCAATGCACTTCTAATTTAAAATCAGTTAAACTTCAGTGGTTCAGCAAATTTATCTACTTTTATTTAGAATATTAAGATTTAAAATAATACAAAAGACAACAAGAAGTAATTGTTGGTAAGGCTGCAGAAATACAGTTTAACTGGGAACTGATTTCCTTTTGTTTGAAAGTAATGGAAAGAGATTATAAGCATACATGCAACATTAGAGTCCATAAGCCATCAGGTTTTTTTTTTCAACAGAGGATCTTCTGTAAGAATAGTCAAAGATATCTCTACTATCTGCCAAGGAAGACATGAAGATACTACTTAATGGCTGTATCAGAGTAGGAGATGCAGGTTAGCCTCTTATTATGCGTATAATTTGTACTAGAGTTATAACTACACACTTAGATGAAGAAATAGTTTGTTTTTTTAAACCTAAACTGTAGGGTTAGCAGATTTATTTCTAAGTCTAACATTTTACTTTATTAATAAACAAAATTTTTTTTGAGACTTTAGGAGTTAAGAAAATCAAGGTAAAATTCATAAAAAAAAACTATCAGGCATACAAAGAAGCAGAAGAAAATCATGATGTAAATAAATAGAAAAATGTCAACCAATAGGAAAAGACTCAAGTGCACAGGTTATAGAATTAAAGGTCAAGGATGTTCAAGTATCTATTATTACTGTATTCTGTATATTCAAAAAGCTAAAGGAAAAATGGTGAAATAAAAACATGAAAAATATCAAAAGGACTCAATCTGAACTTCAAAAGAAAAGACTATGTTTTTGAGTAGTCTTTTCAAACTAGATGAGATTAAATCCACATTAAAGGGAGGAAGAAAAGAATATAAACTTTTTAATGATGACTCCATACCAGCACATAAACAATATCTTAGGTACAGAAGAACTGATCCAAAGCTCATAGTAACTACAAAGCAAAAAATGGCTATATATATATATATATGTATATATATATAACACATATATATACAGAGAGAGAGAGAGAGAGAAGAAAATTGAGAATATCACAGAAAAAACAACCAAATGAAAAAGAGTATGGAAAATCATAGAAAAAGAAATAATAGGAAAATATAAACAGAAAATGATATGACAGACTAGCAGTAATGACGCTCATATTTAAATAATCACACTAAAGGTGAATGGTTTGAATTCCCCAGTCAAAAAACATAGAGTGTTAAAAGGAGAGAAAGAACAAAGGGGAATGCCCTGCCACAGAGGCAAGGTGAGATGGGAGGGATGGGGGGTGGGAGGGATATTGGGACCCGTGGTAGTGGGAAATGGGCACTGGAGGGATGGGTATTCGATCATTGTATAATTGAAACCCAAGCACAAATATTTGTAAGTCTACAACTGTACCTCATGGTGTCTCACTAATAAAAATAAAAATAAAAGAATGATCTTCAAATTTGCTAAGATAGCTCACTCACACAGTTTAGAATTGGGTCTGATTATAAGTTGAAATACATCTAAAGTTATCAATCACAAGGTTTCCTGTAATTAAGAATAAAGTGGAAACAATAGGAATTGTTTTTTGTAATTATATTTTTAGCCTCACTTCTGCAGGTTTCATCAGATTCAAGGAGTGTACTTTACAAAAGGAAGGGTAAATGAAGCTGGAGATATAAAAGGGATGGGACACATGCTGGGTCACAGAGAAGACTTCAGATTTGATCTTCTATACAGCACTGTCACTGTCATTGTCCTCCCGTTGTTCACTGATTTTCTCGAGCAGGCCAATTAATGTCTCCATTGTGACACTGGTTACTGTGTTTGGCGTATCGAATATGTGTAATATGTAGCTTGCCAGGCTTTGCTGTGTGGGCAAGATACTCTCAGTAGCTTGCTAGGCTGGACTTATTAAGTACCTTATGCTAAGTACTATGGAGGTTCCTGGTGATCACCATACCATGGAGTGGGGGACCACAACACCAGTCACGGAACTGAACTGTCACACCATAACCGCAATTCTGAACTGAGTATCTCTGTCAGTGACTATTTTCCTCCCTTGTAACATCAATGGGAATGGTTCCTGTGAAAAGAATGAAATGGAGGGAATGGGAGGGAAGGGGTGGGTCAAAGAGTAAAGGAGAAGTGCTCTATCTTCTGTGCTATCTGTATTATCTCTCCAGCCCTGAGACTATTTTTACCTACTTTAAAGAACTCTAAGAAAAAACTGAACATGCAAAAATAATCGTTTTCTTAGTTATGTGCTGACAGAACTCAGACTCAGGACATGTATATTTGTGTGTGTGCACACGCACATACACACACTCACACACACAAAAACAGAGCTACCAGATTTTAGAATGTGTAACTAGTGATCCAAGAAATAGCACTGTTATGAGAAATTATTTCTAACAGGGAGAGTGGTAATCTTCCATGGGAGTCATTCAGTTCTCAAGGATTCTTATTGCTCAGTAAGGTCAGAGTCAGGGCTTGAGAGGTGAACAGAACAGGCTCCAATCTCCATGCTATGTAGTGAATGTAGTTGTGTTTTCATGTCTTCTGAATCTCATACACCAGATTTTCCAGCGGCTTGTTATCTGCCAAGAATCTTTATATTTACGTCTATTTTTGGCTACTGTTAGCCAGGCTTATTTTTTCATATTTCCAAATTATGATTAATATAATTATCATAGTGAGGTATTTAAAATTATACAAAGCACTTTCCCTTTCATATAAATTCTACAACCTAATCATATTTGACCACAGTTACTACAGACATACTATATTATTCTAATATTTAAAGTCTTACAAGAATTTTATTTTATATTTATCCTTATTGTTTATTATTTTGTTTAAATGTAGTAGATGTCAAAAAAACACAGGTAAGTATGCATCCTAACTATATCACTTCCTTTTGGCCACATATATCCAAAGACAGAAATAAACTTGAACACTACACATAGTATTACCTGTCCATAATGATTAACTTTGACTTCTCCAAGTTTATCTTTAAGGTTTTCCCTTTTAATTTTATGTAGTTTCCTTCTGAGTCTATTGTGGTTGGAGTTGTATTAGATAGTATTCAGTATCCACCAGGGACACATCTGGTCTGTGCAAGAGGGCATATATAATGCAGTGGTTCAGTCCGAGAACCTTAATAAATGGAAGATATGTGTTTAACTATTGAAGCCACATCTCAGTACTTTTAAAAAGTACTTGTCAATTTTAAAAAGAAAACTCTTTAAAAAAATAACTGAGCAAGACAACTGCTAAGTAAAGTTCTGACAGAACTGAGTCATGTAATCCACCTACTAAATGCTTTGACACTTAGTATTCATGGACATGTGTTACCAGGAATAAGGAGTGAGAACATTCTGACCATTCAGATTATAAAAAGAATAGAAAAGAACTGCTCCAGAATAGATTCATCTTACAAAATTCACAGCAAGTTACCTGTTAGGATATATTAGAATATTGTTGACTTTAATCATAGTCCCAAAAATATTAAAACAAAATAAAATACCAACCACAAATCCTATTATAGTTTTGACCCTTGTTCTTCTAGTCAAAGAGTCTGTAACAATAATAAATGTATTTGAAAACATAGTGGTATATAAAATAAATGGGGAATTTTGAGCAAATATTACCAGAACCCATAGTGAATTATAGCTCAGTCTCAATAAACATCATATACGCATTGAATTTGAATCAGTGAAGACAATTTCAAAGTCAGAATTTTTCTAAATGTTTGTCTTTACATGGATAATCTCCCAGTGCTGAGACCATTGAGATTCCCTGTTCAGAATACTCCTTGTCATATGAGAGAAAGAGAGGGAGAGATAGAGAAAGACAGTGTGTTTAATTGTGTACATTTTAGAGGAAAAAAAACAAAAATAGGAAAACTCATCAAAAGTATAAAAAAGGAAGAACAAAAATGTTACACATTTTATTTACTAAAATTCCTTTCTATTTTAGCAGTTCATTTATCAAACATGGATATCAGGACATCAAATTAAGTTACAATGAGAATAATCCAAAAACCCCACACCTCTGACTAATTAGTCATTTAAAATTAGTAATTATGTTCAAAAAGGTCAACTGACAGTTTTTGTGTAATTTTCTGTTTTGCTAAGATATATTAAAGTACATTAGTAAGTTTAAATGAATATGATTAAATGTAATTGTGAATAATTTTAATTGGCTAATATTAATTCAACTTATGTTTAATATGCATAAAAAGTTCTTCTTAATGTTCTTCTATATATTTGGTAAAAATCTATGTTGTAGGTGACATTAATGCCTTCTGTCATCACCTTCCTAGCACTTCTTTCATTTTTAAGCATGAAGAATGACTAGTAAATATTTACAAAGGCAATGTCATATCATTACAGAAATATGTAAAGAGTAGCACTGCAGCACTGTCCTCCTGTTGTTCATCAGTTTGTTCAAGTGGGCACTGGTAATGTCTCCATTGTGAGACATGGACATGTCAAGAGTAAAGAAATACAGAATATTTTATAGAGGCATCAGTAGCATTTGTATAACTCAAGACCCTCGCATTAATGGTTTTTAAAAACTGTCACACAGGTAAATATTTAACAAATTTTGTTTTAATTTTATAGTAATAAATCAAATGAACTACATAACAAATCAGTGGTTTCCAAAATTATGTGTCTTCCCTTTAATCACCTTTTTTTAAAAAAAATTGAATCCCAGTCTAATATTATATCCTCCCAATGTCACTTGGGGGTATATTATTAACCACTTTGGGCAATACAATGTTATATTCAATTTTGATTGACAGCCTTGGCTTTATCCTCTGTTCTTTTATTCTGAGGATGGCACAACAGGTTTTGTTATTTGTTATTTCAGAGAAAAGCTATATTTTATGCAATGAAAATATGTAGGAATAGCATTTCTCTAAAGCATTTTTTGTATTTTCCCAGTTCATATGAATTAAATGTATTATGAAAGAAGAAATCTCTCTGCAATATCATAAACTAAAAATATAATTATTATTCAGGTCAAGAAATGTCCATTTATTACATTATCAAAAACTGCTTACGTTTAAATTTCAGTTAGATAAAATATGATTTTCCTTTTATTTCTAAATTTAAATCCACTCTTTGAAAAAATGAACAGAGATTATAGCGACAAGTGACATTACATTGTAGCACGTACAAAGCTTTGAGTTCAAACCTTGGCATTTTACAGGCATGACTCTAGTTGTCCCCCATAATAACAACGCTCAAAGACCCATACCACTGAGATCAGCTTCATAAGGATTGGCTCTCACCTTCACCCCCACTCCAGAAAAATTAGGTCTGATCCACCCATTAATAATATAACAAAAATCATGATGGCAAGTTTTATATATTTTGAGATGCCTTTAAAGCAGTGACCAGGAGATCCCAGAGTTCCATTTGTGAATCTAAAGTATGAGTTACTGCTTGGGCCTTTAGATTTTGCAAACTGCAAGGGCCACCTAGGTGGATCATAGGAACTCCAGTGTGATTTTTTGAGAGACAAATTTTCAAGAATCAAACTGTATTGAGCACATGGTAAACATATGCCTGATCACTATACTATCTCTAGGCCCATCAAATAATTTAGTTTCACTTTATGCTTATACTCCTTTTCCTCTAGTGCTTCATAAATCACCAGTGATACTCAGCTCATTTCTTTCTTTGGAACATTCTCTATCCATTTAAATGTGTTATTGATAGCACTGCAACTTCTTAAAGTAAATATGCACGGTGACAATCAAAAGAACAAAAGCAACCAGTGCTGGCGTGGATGTGGAGAAAAAGGGATACTCTTTCACTGTTGGTGGAAATGCCCACGGGTCCAGCCATTCTGGAAAGCAATATGGACAGTCCTTCAAAAACTAGAAATTGAGCTTCCATATGACCCCACAATACCACTTCTGGGAATATATCCAAAGGATGCTAAACAGCACAGTAGAAATGACATTTGTACCTTTATGTTCATTGCAGCACTGTACACAATAGCCAGAATCTGGAAACAACCCAAGTGCCCTAGAACAGACAACTGGTTAAAGAAACTTTGGAAAACTACATAATGAAATACTATGCAACTACTAGGAGAGATTAAGTCATGAAATTTGCTTATAAGTGGATAGACATGGAGAGTATCACGCTAAGTAAAATAAATAAAAAAGAGAGGGATAGACTTAGAAGGACTGCACCCATTTGTGGAGTATAAAATAACATAATATGAGACTGACACCCAAAGACAGAAGACACAAGGGCCTGGAAAGTTGCTCCATAGTTGGGAGTCTGCCTCATGAACGGGGTGAGAAGGCAGCTGGAATAGAGAAGGGAACACTAAGAAAATGATGTGTGGAGGGATTGGTCGGGAAGGGAGATGAGTGCTCAAAGTAGATAAAGGACCAAATATGATGGCCTCTCAATATCTGTGTTGCAAACCCTAATTACCAAAAGTAGAGAGAGAGGGTGTGGGGGAAATTGTCTACCAGGAAGGCAGGAAAGGAGGGTTGTACTGGGGATATTGGTGGTGGGAAATGTGCACTAGTGGAGGGATAGGTGTTTGAACATTGTATGATTGTAACTCAAACATGAAAGCATGTAACTGTATTTCATGGTGATTTCAATAAAAAAATTGTGTGGTGAATATCTTATGAACAAGGTACCAGTTTGTCTTGTTACAATTTACATAGATTCAAGATTATTTGATAGAAGTACCAGATCTCTTTGCCACTCATATTTATTTAATCATTTGATATAGCTGGATAAATTATCTGAGAGTGAACAGATAAAGTTCATGCTTCAGCAAAACTGTTATTTCTGTAGGCAAACAAAAGATCACAACTACTTAGATATGTTTATAACAAATGCTTTACTGGAAAACTAATACATTTAAACCATTTGGAAGAATGTAATGCCAATCCTAATTTCAAATAGTCATTTAGTTGAGCTGTCTCTGATAGGATGTCCTTAAGTATCTGATTTTACCCTCTGGTAAACCAGGTTGTATGGGGCATGAATGGCAAAATCCTGTGATGGGAAAAGCTTACCATGTATAAAGGACAGTGCTGAGATATAAGTAGCATGTGATAAAGAGGAAATTTGTGAAATATAAGAAGGGAAATTTAAAATTTTAATACAAATATATAAAATTATATATAAATATTTTATATTTAAATTTATATAAAG
>JAOXYA010009247.1:0-14114 GCA_028565675.1 Sorex palustris | reverse complement strand
ATGGGATGCTGGGAATCGAACCTGGGTCGGCCACATGCAAGGCAAATGCCCTACCCACTGTGCTATCACTCCAGCCCAAGAGCATGTCTTCTTGAGGTGCATTTGCCCTTCAAGGACCACTCACTTAGATAATAGTTTCCCAAGCCAGAGCGATAGTACACGGGGTAGGGCATTTGCCTTATACGCAGCAGACCCGGGTTCAATCCCCAGCTTCCCATACGGTCCCCCGAGCACCGCCAGGAGTAATTCCTGAGTGCAGAGCCAGGAGTAACCCTTGAGCACCGCCAGGGGTAATTCCAGGGGTAATTCAGTGGTTGTGACCCAAAAACCAAAAAAAAAAAAAAAAGGTTTCCCAAAGTGAGTAATAACCGCTCCCTGGAGGTGAGGGCACAGTCGAGGGGGGCAGGAGCAGTCATCACGGATGCATTTGGGGGGGCTTTTTTTTTTTTTTGCTTAAGGAAGGCAGATTTCCAGGGAAATAGTAGGTTGTTTGTTTGTTTGTTTGTTCTTAATGAAAAGTGGGCAGTAAGCCAATGAGTTTGAGGCCTTCTGAATCAGATTCTTTCTTGTGCCTGGCTCAGAGAGGTAGAAAACGGTTGAGAGAGGTTTCTCAACCTCAGTATGATTGGGGTTTCGGAAGAAGGTTGTGCTGTGCAGAACGCACTACCTCTTGGCCTCTGCCTGCTGGGTCATGGTAGTGCACTCTTCCCCATGGTGATTGGCAAAATATCAGAAACCACCCAAAGAAGTCTCTAGTTGTGGTCAGATGTCCCCTTGGGAACAAAATGCCAAAATTTCCAACCTCTGGCCAAAGCAAAGCTTATCCTGGAGAAGGTTTTAGTCCAACTGCTGACACAAAACATATTTAGATCAATTAAATTTTTAAAAAAGAAAGATAATATACAGAATGATGTGGCAAACAGTAGTAGCAACACTTCGATTTTTACCTTTAATATTCTTGGTGGAGCGCCAATCAACAAAGTGCTATTTTATCTGTGGGAAACAAGAGCTTTTCCTATCTGAGTGTCTCGTGCAGTTGCTGTGTACCTATTGGGATGTTTCCCAATTCTGCCTTCTCTTCCCTCGCCTATTGCAGCTGCATGTCCCTGAGGGTGGGAGTATTGCAACACAGTTTATTGCCGTGTGCTGGGAAGAACAGACACCCAAAGATCTCTGTGGCACTGCCCCCAGGATGGTATGCAATGGTTTGAGGCAGTGCCCAGATCCGAAGTCCAGGTCACTTACCATACCTACCAGAGAGGTGCCTTAACCCCTGAACTCTCTCTCTCTGGCCCCTGTGTTGATTCTTAGGAAGATGTCTGCAGTGACCTTACTAGCTAAATAAGACTTAAGTCCCAAATCCATGTGCGTATTTTATCAGCCCCATAGGAGAAACAAAGGAGATGACCCCAGCCTTCAAAGGGTTTGCAGGATTGTATGGTTGGCTTTAACTTGCATATTAACAACTTTGGTGGGGGTGGGGGCTTTTTTAGGTCACACTCGGCAATACTTAGGGATTACTCCTGGCTCTGCACCCTGGAATTACTCCTGGCAGTGCTCAGGGGACCATATGGGATGCCAGGGGTCGAACCCAGGTTGGCCATACGCAAGGCAAAAATGCCTTCCCCACTGTACTATCAATGCAGCCCCCACATATTAACAACTTTAGGCAATCTCTTTATTATTTATTTATTGGAGGGAGAGGGTTGGGTCCCACCTAGTGGTGTTCAGGGGTCATTCCTAGAGGTGCTGGGGATTATATGTAGTGCCAGAAATCAAACCAGAGTTGGCCACATGAATGACAAGCACATTAGCCCTTGTACTATCTCTCCACCCCATCAAAATACTTTTTTTTTTTGCTTTTTGGGTCACACCCAGCAATGCTCAGGGGTCACTCCTGGCTCTGCACTCAGAAATTACTCCTAGTGCTCCTAGTGGTGCTTGGGGGACCATATGGGATGCTGGAGATTGAACCCGGGTTGGCTGAATGCAAGGCAAATGCCCTACCCGCTGTACTATCGCTCCGGCCTCCATCGAATCACTCTTGAAGGGCCAGAGAGTAGATGCCTGCTTTGCAGGAGCTCAGACCCCTCCGCAATGTTGAGTGTGACCCAAAACTGCTCCCCTCAAAAGAATACTCTGGAGAATTCAGTGTTAAATACCTTCACAGTGCTGTGTGATTTCTAGAGCTCTTTTCATCTGAAACTTTACATCCATCCAATTCCCCGTCCCCACTCCTACAGCCCCCAGCAATCACCATTCTACTTTCTGTCACCATGAATGAGAGTCTCTAGAAATCTCATCTGCTGTCACTACCTTCTTTTGTTTTGGGTTTTTTGTTTGTTTTTGGGTGACACCCAGCAGTGCTCAGGACTTAACACTTGGCACTGTGCTCAGGGATCACTCCTGGCAGGGCACAGGAGCAATATGGGATGCTGGAGACCAAACCCAGGTTGACTGCAACGCCAAGCAAGTGCCCTATCCGCTATACTAACGTTCTGCGCCCTCCCCCAACTATCTATTATTTATACATCCTTCACAAACCCTGTTTTTTCTTTTTAATAAAAGGTTTAAAAAATTTTCTTTGAAAGCGAGAACTATAAGCATCACCATGTAAAAACCTCTCACAAACATCTTAATTTGTGTGTGTGTGTGTGTGTGTGTGTTTGGGCCACACCTGGCAATTCTCAGGAGGTTATTCCTAGCTCAGCACTCAGGAATTACTCCCAGTGGTGCTCAGGGGACCATGTAGGATGCCAATGATCGAACCCAGGTAGGCCCCAAGTAAGTCTAGTGCCCTGCCACTGTACTATCTCTCTAGTACCCTCTCACCGATATCTTTTTATTTTTTTTCTTTTTGGGGTCACACCCGGTGATGCACAGGGGTTACTCCTGGCTCACGCACTCAGGAATTACTCCTGGAGGTGCTCAGGGGACCATATGGGATGCTGGAAATCGAACCTGGGTCGACCACGTTCAAGGCAAGCGCCCTACCCACGGTGCTATTGCTCCAGCCCCTCACTGATATCGTAAGAGCTGAATTTTAACTAACTTCCTTCGCAAAACCACTCTCCTCATATGGCAGGGGATTTCATAGCACCTCTGGCCTCTACCCTTGGGGAGCTAATAGCATCCACATCCACACCCACACCCACCCACCCACACACACACACACACACACACACACACACACAGAGTCTTTTGGGCAGGGAGGCCTCCCAAATGGTGTTCAAGGGACCACTTCTGGCCATTCTTAGCTAATTGGGCTGGACAGTCAAACGTGATGACCCAAGGGTACAGTGCTGCTGGGTTCTACGTGCTGGGGACCACCAGGACCACTTGGTGGTACTGAGGAGCAATCTGGCAGTGCTCAGGAGTCAAGTGGTGCTGGAGATTGAACTAGGTCCTCACACCTGCCTTAACCTTTGCACTATTTCCCTGCCGTCCCCCGCTGTTTTTCTATACCTGGGGCCTCTCACCACACACCTTTAAGACCAAGGAACACAGCCGTGTCCACCCCTGCGCCCCCCGCCCCGCCAGGGCCTCCTACTCTGACCAGTGGCCTGCAGAGGCCTCATCAGCACCAATCCTACTCTCAACACTCTGCGATTGGCAAATGTCAAGTCTCAGTGTGTGAGTCAGAGGCCTGGAAAATTGCCTCTCCTGGGCCCACCAGCAGACCAAGAGGGTGGAAAATCACAAGACAGGTCACGGTTGTCTCTCCCTGCCCCTCAGGCCCATCAAGCTTGGACAGCTGAATGATTCCAGAACTGGAGGCAAAGCAGCTGTGTGGCTTTAACCCAGGCAGAGAGATTTCAGAGAGGCTGAAGTGACCAGTACATCAGGTAGAGCACTTGCCTGGCATGCAGCTGACCGAACCCAAACACAAAAACAAATTATTTCTGGGGAGCCAGAATGTTCTCGCTTGCTATATAAAGCAGGAACAGGATGTCCTTGATTTTACCTTCAGCCCACAGAGCCTAAAATATTTGTCATCTGCATATTTTCTTTTACTTTGGAATTGCATCAGCACTGCTTGGGGCTTTCTCCTGGCTCTGCACTCAGGAGCACTCTGGGCAGGCTCAAGGGACCTCGATGAGATGCCAGGAATCGAACCTGGGTTGGCCACGGGCGAGGTAAACATCCCACCCTCTGTCCCATCGCTCCAGCACCCCATCATCTGTATCTTTCTCAAAAAGATTTGATTATTCCTGTTTTCAATGTTTACTCTAAATGTAGAGAGATGGGGGTTGCCATTTGCTACATGATGTCATCTTTGGAGCTAACCGCTGTTACCTGAAAATAAACACCTGCAAGCGGTTTCCAAGATGAGTACTCCTGGAGACAATAGCTTAGTTAGAGACCGTTGCTAATGTTAAAGAGGTCTGTTTTCAACTCAGAGCTGACTGGTAGAGACCTCAGCAATTATTCTCTAGTTATTAGTCTATTGCCTTTACTTAGTAACAAAGCCCAGGAGGATTATGGACTTAACTTACCTGTTTAAAGCTTCTTCAAAGGTGGCTTTCTCTGAGTCCCAAGGACTCCCATCAAAGTGTCTCCGAGAAACTGTTTAGAACCCCTCGCAACCCCACACCTGCTCCTCAAAGCACTGCCTGACATCTGAGCTCATTTTCCTCTTCCTCGGTACACAGTGGGCACTCAGAGAGCAGCGACAACTCAACTCCGAATGCTCAGTGCTGAACCAAAGGCCGGCACTTGCTAGACGATCAATAAAGTCTGCTTAGTGAATTCATTCGTTTGAAGTGCACTGCATGGCTCTTTGGTCAAAAGAATAATTCTTCCAGGGCTGGAGCGATAGTACAGTGGGTAGGGATTCTGCCTTCCATGCAGCTGACACGAGTTCAATCCCCAGCATCTCACAGGGTCCCCCCCAAGCACCACCAGGTGTAATTCCTAAGTGCAGAGTCAGGAGAAACCCCTGAGCATCACTGGGTGTGACCCAAAAAGCAAAAAAAAAAAATCTTCCCGTAAGAATTCTTTGATACAGGGACCAGATCAATAGAATAGTAGGAAGAGTGTTTGCCTTGCACGCATCTGACCCTGGTTTGATGCCTGGCATCCCATGTGGTCCTCTGAGCACTGCCAGGAATAATTCCTGAGTACAGAGCCAGGAGGAACCCTTGAGCATCGCTGGGTGTATCCCCCCACCTCAAAAAAAATAATTATTAGATAAGTACCGTATTCTTCTCCTTCCTTGTCTAAAATTTGCTGTTCTTTGGGGGTCAGGAATGTAGTTTAGCTGTGGGATACTTGCTTTGCACGTGTAAGGATCTGACTTGGATTTCTGGAACCATGAAAAATAATTTTTTTCTGAAACAGAGAATGAAGTCTAGAATCATTCTGCATAATGTTTCTCTCTTCTTCTTGTTTTCAGGCAGACATAGCCGTGCTCAGGGGCTCTTCCCCAGCAAAATGCTCAGGAGGCAGCCATGCCGTGCTGGGGATTGAGCCCAGGGCTCCAACATGCAAAGGACCCGCTCCAGCCCTTTGGGCCATCTCCCCAGACCAGTAAGCTAGCTTTCTTTTCCTTTGTTTGCCTCTTTGTTTTTGTAGGGGGGCCACATCCAGTGCTGCTCAGGAAATACTCCTAACTCTGCGCAGGGAGCACTCCTGGAAGTTCTCAGGGGCTGTTTGGGGTGCTGGTGATAAAACTAGGGCTGTCCTTGCCTCCTATGCTATCTCCCCAGCTTCATATAAGCTGTTTGGTGCGAAGGAATGAAGCCTCTAGTCTCTATATGTGTTACCATTATTCCTATTCCTGGCACTCAATGTTCGAGGTGACTAACCCCAAACAATGGTTTTTCCTTTAATTATTTTGTTTGCTACTTTTAGTTTGGGGGCCACAGCTGGCAATGCTCAGGGCTTATTCCTGGCTCTGCACTCAGTATTACTCTTGGCGGTGCTCAGGGGACCATCTGGCATGCTGAGGATTGAACCCGGTCAGTCGTGTGCAAGGCAAACACCCTACCTGCTATACTATCTCTCTGGCCTATAACCCCAAACTATGGACACAACCAAAAAGACTGAAAAAGAATTACCAAGGCAACAGCTTTCTCTCTTGAGATTTGCTGCTAGTAATGCTTTATTTCCTTTAAGCACCTCACTGCTTCAGAGACACTGCAGTGTCAAAACACCTGGATCCCAGTTGAGGCCCACGTGGGCTCATCTCTGGCACTTCATATGACCCAAAGCCCACCAGGAGTGGGACAGCAGAGACAGAAGGAATCCCTGAAGTCCAGAGCAAGAATACAGCAGGGAGGTGTTTGCCAGACACGCGGCCGACAATCTGTGTATGCAGAATTTCTTAAACCGATATGACCACAGAGCCTTATTTTCAGAGGCCATTTTGGGGGAGCAGTTTTCTACTAAAAACAAGTGAACAAACAAAGAAACAAACAAACAAAAAACCCACCTGGATTCCAGATGCTAGGGCATGGGAAGAAATGAAATGACCCCTCACCCCACCCCTGCCTACTATACCTAAAGAAAAGCAACCGATGTCACCATCTGTGGGAGCTTCTCTTCCTGGCCACCATCCATTAAAGTCCGCAGTTTCTAGTCAACCCCAGCTGACTCACTCCTTACTGGCAAAGGCCGCTTTCACTTGCATGAATTCTGCCATCCCGGCGGAGGAAACCATCAGGACCCGAACCCAGAGGACAAAGCAGGAGAAGGTCCCTCCTGAGTACTTACTGGGCAGGGGTCTGGCAGTCCCTGACCTGGCTGGGGGTTAGTTCTGCACCCCCCCCCCCCCCCGGTCAGATGCTGACTTTGGGGCCCCAAGCCTGGAGTCCAGGGCTCTCTTCAGGTTTGGCCACAGAACAAGGGTGAGAAACACTTGGCTCCCGACCCTCGGGGGACAGAGTCCTGGGAGCCAGGGACCCCGGCCTCTGGGAGTGCTGGGCAGGGGCCTTGGGGTTGAGCGCAATCTTGTGTATGAAGCTGCTGTCTTTAGAACTGGGGTGGATGAGAGAGGCCAGGTGGATCCCGGCGGTTGGGGACACTGGTGGAGGTGGGTAGAAACTGGCGGCCTGGAGGTGGGACTGCAGAGAAGTGGGCCCAGCGGGTCGGGCCCGGGATGGGTGCTGGAAGTGGGAGAGCTGCTGGAGGTACCTCTGGGCATCCAGCAGAGATGGGCTCTGGGGAGGGAAGGCGTGCCAGAGGGAAGGATGACTCTTGGAGGGCAAGAGGCGCGGAGGGCAGCTGGACACGGACTCGGAGAGCGAGGGCGTGCTGATGGCCGTCACGACACACAGAGGCTGACTGGGCCAGGCAGAGCCAGAGGGCAGGCCTGGCGCTTCCAGAGCAGCGTCCCGAGGCTGGCTCGTGGAAGCGCTCCCTCGACTCCGAAGGGGTAGCAGGAGGGGGAGGCGCTTCTGAGAGGCCAGGAGGGTGGAAGACAGAGGCTGGACCACCACCTTCGCCGGGTCCGTGCATGGACACTTGGTGCGCCAGGAATCTGCACCCCGGTGCTGGCCGGACCCGGCCTCCGGGCTAGGCAGCCGATCTGTTCCGCGACTGCCGCTCCTGTGGTCCAAGTCCCTGGCATCCTCGCCGGGCTGGTGCCCCTGCGGCCGGTGTCGGCCGGAGCGGGCCTTCTCCAGCTTGCCCTTGGTGGCCTGGCTGAGCAAGGCTGACCTTTGGGTGGGCAGCAGGCGCTGCGAGTCGCGCAGCAAGGTGAAGGTGCCGATCAGAGTGGTGCGACTACGGGTCGTGGACGTCTGCTGGAAGGCGAGGGACTGGCCGCGGGCGTCCGCCAGGCCGATGAAGGAGAGCCCGAGCGGGAAGGGCCTGCTGCCGGCGCCGTCCTCGGGGCCCAGTTCGACGTTGCCGCTGTACCAGCAGACCCACCAGAGCAGGCTCAGGAAGAAGCAGCAGGAGCCCAGGTAGAGCAGCACGTCCCAGTAGGGCTCCGCGGCGAAGACGCCCAGCAGCAGCACCGCGGCGCCCACCACGTTGAAGGCGACGCCCAGCCAGAAGAAAAGCAGGCAGCGGCCGAGGCCCTTGCGCGGCCGCCGGTCCCCTCCTCCGCCTGCGTCCGCGGCCTCCATCGCCGCGCGCCCCTGCCCAGGGCGGCTGCGCCTTGCCCGCGAGGGCGCCGCGTCTCCTAGGCAACGCGGGGCGTGGCCACAGCCCTCGGTGGGCGGGCCGCGTGGGCGGGCACCCCGAGGCCACGCCCTCTCCGCCCGCGGCCTGGCCTGGCCCGCGAAGTCCGCTTCTGGGCACGCGGTCGGCGTCCTAGACACGCGCGAAGGACCATTCCGCCGCCGTCCGCCCTCTAGATTGAGGGCGAAATTCTGGAAAAGGACCAGCTCGGCCAGGAACCCGCTTCCAGTGACGGCCAGTCGGCAGCGGGGGCGCTCGCCCCGAGGCGCAGTCCCCTGCTGCATCCCTGGTTTCGCGTTTGGGGGACCGCGGAGGGGCACCTGCGGCTCTCTGATGGGTTTCAGCCTCTTCCCCATCTGTACTCCTGCGGAGAGAGAGGGAGAAGGGCTGGAGCACTCCAGGCCACCACCGGGTGGGCTCCCTCACTGCCCCATCCCTGCCGTGCCTAGTGTGACCCAAAAGTGGGTGTGGGTGTGGGTGTTGGAGGGGGTAGGCCAGCCTTGTAGCTGATCAGTAGCAGAACTAGACATGCATTCGCCGCTAGGTTTTCCCACCCTGTCCCAATTATTCCCTATTGTTGCCATGTTGTGGTTGGGTTTTGTTTTGGGTTTTTTTTTGTTTGTTTATGTGGGGGGGGAGGGGGGTGGTTGACCTTTTTGCTCACCGATAGAAAACGATTTCAAAAGAAAAAAGTCCAAATTAGTGCCCAGGAAATAGTACAGCAGGTAGGGTCTTGCCTTACCCCGGCCTACCTGCATTGGATCCCTGGGGCCCCAGATGGCCGCCGGAGCCCACCAATAGTAATCTCTGAGCACAGAACCTGGAGTAAGCCCTGGTCACAGGTGGGTGTGGTCCAAAAACAAATCCAAACCAAACCTGGGACCACTGAGAACTTCAGGGATCAGGGTGGTGCTCTGAGCCTTCGTGGCACGAAGTTCCCAGTACTGGCCCTCCAGGCTCCTGAACTCTGCTTAGCAGTACCTACACCTTCTTACGCTGCAAGGAAGAGAGACTGACCAGAAGACAGACTACAGGCTAGAGAAGAGTAGGGCATTTGCCATGCACACAGCTGACCCAGTTCAATCTTGAGCATCCCATAGGCTCCCACGAGCACCGCAAGGAGTGACTCCTTAGGGCAGGGCCAGGAGTGAGCCCTGAGCACCGCCAGGTGTGCCCCCTCCAAAAAAAATTCATATGAGCAGACTGTATGAATGAGAAGCTACAGCCAACAGCCAAGCTTGATTCCTCACTTTTTTTTTTTTTGCTTTTTGGGGTCACACCCGGCAACACTCAAGGGTTACTCCTGGCTCATGCACTCAGGAATTACTCCTGGCAGTGCTCGGGGACCATATGGGATGCTGGGAATCGAACCTGTGTTGGCCATGTTGGCTGCGAGCAAGGCAAATGCCCTACCCGCTGTGCTATTGCTCCAGCCCCGGTTCCTCACTTTTTAAGATGGAATTATCATTATAATACTGTATAATTTCAGGAGTAGTAATTTTTTGTGGGGGGGAACACCCACTGGTGTCCAGGACTCCTGCGGGGTCTCAAACCAGGTTTGCCACATGCAAGGGCCACCTTTGAGAGAGCAGTCCAGTCTGTACTCATTGCTTAAAGACACCCTGTCTCCATGCTAAGGATTCTGAGGTTGAGGCTTTGTGTGTGTGTTTTTTTTTTCTTTTTGGGTCATACCCAGCGATGCTCAGGAGTTACTCAGTAATCACTCCTGGCGGTGATCAGGGGACCATATCGGATGCTGGGGATCGAACTCAGGTCGGCCGCATGCAAGGCAAATGCCCTATCCGCTGTGCTATTGCTCCACCCCCCCCCCTTTTTTAAAAATTTTGCTTTTTGGGCTGAGGCTGAGGCTTTGAATAGGCCGGGTGGCTCCTGCCAGCCTCTCCTGTTCTCCTGCAGGTGGCACTAACACTCAAGTCTGTGACTCCCTCAGGCAGGCATTTGGGGCTGGCTTCCCGTGCCCTCTCAGGCGAACCATCTCCCAAACTGTACCCTCGTGGCCCTTGCTGCCACGCAGGAAAATGGTCTCAAGTGGAGCCGGCACCTTCTGTGGCCCTCGAAGTTCAGCCGGGAGTGATCCCGAGAGCCAGGCGTGAACCCTAATAAGCCTGTAAAGTTAGGGCTTCCCCCCCGGCCCCCCAATAAGAGACTCAAAGTGTGGGCGTGATGGGGTGGGGTTGATGCCTGTGGAGCACCGGGGGTGCCTGAGCGCCAGCTGGAAGGTGAAGCACACGGGTGCATCTAGTAGGGGACACCCCCTTCTCAAGCCCACTGAGAAGCCGTCTTGGTTGGCTGAAGGAAGGGTGAGGGGGCAAACTGGGCTGTTTCTTGGGCCTACTCAGTGTGTCCAACCCCCACCCCCACTGTGGTGGTGTTCAGGGCTTACTGCATCCCAGGGATGGGAGGAATATGGGACCGAACTCAGGTCATCCCCGGGCAAGGCAAACACCCTCCACACTGTCCTGTCTCTCCACTTGTCTCTTGCTCCATCGTGTGCCTACTCATCTTTGCAAACCCGAGTTCCACCAGGCGCTATTGTCCATAGCTGATTCTCTCCCATCCCTATTTTTCTGGCTCTTGTTTGGGGGCCACACCTGTGGGTGCTCAGCGCTTGCTCCTGCCTCTGACCTCAGGGATCACTCCTGGCAGGTCTTGAGGGACCACATGGGGTGCCGGGGATTGAACTTGGGTACACCACATGCAAGGCAAGCACCCTACCTGCTGTATTATCTTCCCAGTCCCCCTATTTCTCTGACTCAACATTTTAAGGGAGCAGAGATGTGACTCAATGGTAGATGGTGCTCAAGCATGTCACACCTTGAGCTTGATATCTCGCACTGCAAAGCATCATCATCATTATCAAACATTTTAATGTACCCTGAAGTTTGAGAGGCACTGAACCATTATAATACACAATTTTTTCCTTCACTACTTTGATTCTATTAAAATTATTATTTTGTTTGCTTGTTTGGGGCCACACCTAGTGGTGCTCACAGCTTCCTCCAGTTTGTGCCTGGGAAACCATATGTGGAGCTGGGGATCAAACCCAGGACAGTCACATAAAAGGCAAGCAGCTCATCCACTGTACCAACTCCTTATCCCCATGTATGCTTTATTTTCCCCATTTATTTATTGTTCTAATTGAATCACAGTGATACACACATTTAGAAGTCGTTCATGATTGACTTCAGCCGTAAAATGTTCTGACACCCATCCCTTCGCCAGTGTGCTTTCCCCACCACCGGTGGTCCGTTTCCCTCTTACCCTCATAAATGCTTTCTTTGAATAAAAGTAATTTCACAATGAAAATTTGAAAGAAGATGACCAAGTTGAAAGAAAAAAGAGTGATATTCCATTCACGTAAATGACCATGTCATGAAATTACCAAAAGGTTCATGACACGAGTGCTTGACAGATAGGTATCTGAGTAACAGTTTACTTAAAGACCTGAGTTCTGGGCTGGGGAGATAGTACAGTGGGTAAGTGGGTAAGGTGCTGCCTTGAATGTGACAGGTCAGGGTTTAATCCCCATCACCACATAGGTTCCCCTGAGCCTGCCAGGAGTGACTCCTGAGCACAGAGCCATGAGTAACCCTTAAGTGACACCTTCCTCCCCTCCCCTCCAACAAAAGACAGGTGAGACTGAGTGATAGTACAGCAGGTTGGGCTCTCACCTTCCATGCAGCCCACCAGGGTTTGAGTCCTGACATCCCCCATGGTCCCCCAAGCACTGCTAGAAGGGACCCCAGAGTATCAAGCCAGAGCACCTCCTCCTTGATACATGGCCCAATTTTTTTTTTTTAAAAGAGAAGTTCTGTGCTATTTCAAGGAGTTATTTAGGGGAAGTATTCCTATTTTGGTAATAAAACCAAATAAAAATGTTTGCTTCTTTAGTAAACAATAATACATTTTGTAGAGAAACTGAGCCACATTGCACACAGTTTAAGTCTGTCTGGTTAATTCCCTGCCACCCTCTCTGGAGAGCTCTCTGGGAAAGTAGGGTTTGGAGTGGGGACAACGACCTGAGTTCCATCCCCGGCATCCCACATGGCCCACCGAGCACCTCCAGGAGTAATTCCTGCTTGCAGAGCCAGGGGTTACTCCTGAGCATTGCTGGGCATGGCCCCCAAACAAAATCAAACACACAAAAAAAATTCTTAAAATACTTGAGAGATGGTACATGAGGTAATAGGCTTGCCTTGCACGTGTCAAACCCAGGTTAAATCCTTCGCACCAAACATGGTCCCCCAAGCAATGACAGAAGCAAACCTGAGCACAGAGCCAGGAGTAGCCCCTGAGCACCTCCAGGTGTGTCCCCCAAACTGAAAACCAACAACCAAATATACAAAGACCAGAGAGAATCCAAGCTTAGGAGCTTGCATGGTGCCAAGCCTGCTTCAGCTGCATGCTCATGGTGGGCATGCAGGGTGATTCCTGAACACAGAGACAGGAGTAGCCCCTGAACACTCCAGGTCTGACCTGAAAACTGGGAGAAGAAAAAAATACAAAGGGTTTCGGGTAACCTTGGTTTGTCCTTTCTGCCTTGCCACAGGGAGCTGAGGTTTGTTGGGTTACACCCATCACAGTGCTCCCAAGGCACTCCCATTCCACTGTGTTTATCTGTAACCTCTTTCTTTGTGCTCTGCTTCCCCAACCAAGTCAATCACCTTTACCTCCTGATCAGACTTTGTAAACTTACTGAATATTGCTTTTCTCTTATCCTTATGTCCTTTGCATAGTTAATTCAGAGCAATGTCCTTTTGTATAGACACAGGAAGGCAGCTAATGCCATGCTTTAACACTTAGGAGTTAATTGACTCCGAATAATCACTGGGGGGAGGGGGGGACTTGGGGCAGGCCTGGCAAAGCTGGCCTGTGCTTTAGTGCTCCACGCTATGCGCTATGCGTGGGTTGTCAGGGCTGCAGGGCCACACCCAGTACTTCTGGGGAACCCAGGACCTCACACTGGCCAAGCAGTCTGCTCTACCTGTGAGCTATCTCTCAGTTTCCCTAAGTCTGATTTTTGAATTGAATTGTATGTGCAGGGGCCTGGGTGGGTTGGGTGTGTTTGGGTCACAAAACAGGAATACGTGCTCTGAATCGTTCAGAAGCAAGACTCTCTTGGGGGGCGAGGGGGGAGGACCCTGAATAGACCTTGCGGTGTTCTGAAGCTACTCCTGGTTCTGTGCTCAGGAGTGACCCCTGGCCATGTGGTGTGGGGATCAAATCAAGTTGGGGTCAGCGGGATTCAAGGCAAGTACCTTAAGCCCTGTGCCAACTCTCTGGCCGCTAAGCTTGATTTTAGGAGACAAAAGAGGGTCTTGCCACACTCTGCCATTCAGAAGCTGCACCGCATGGAACCTTCACCCAACTGTTAGAAGTTCCAGGATCTCACTCTCTCTGTCTCTCCGTCTCTCTGTCTCTGTCTCCCCGTCTCTCCCTTCATCTCTCTCTCTCTCTCTCTCTCCCCGTCTCTCCATCTCTCTTTGTCTCCCTGTCTCTCCGTTTCTGTCTATGTCTCTCTTTTTCTTCCAGGATTTAAGTAGCATCAAACCAATAAATTCATCCCTTCCTGGTCCCGAAACTGTCAAGCAAGAGTGGGGACCCTGGGGGTTCTCCTAGGGGTCCAGTGATCAAATTAACATCAGACTGGGCTGGAGGGAGAGGACAGGAGAGGAAGCATTTGCCTCCGGCAGCCAAGTCAGTTGCAACCCTGTTCCAATCCGCTGCGCCTCATAAGGTCCCTGAGTACCACCAGGGGTCACTTCTGAGCCCAGAGCCATAGTCCTTGTGCACTGTGGGGTGTGGCCAGACCAATACCTCCCTTTCCTCTAATAAATAAGAACTTTTTCTTTTGTGGCCACACCCCGCAGTGCTCAGGGGTTACTCCTGGCTCCGCACTCAGAATTACCCCTGGTGGTGTTTGGGGCGGGGGGGGGGGGGCAAAAGGGAGGGACCATATGGAATGC